>JAWQRP010003269.1:0-13666 GCA_033557875.1 Quadriops clusia | reverse complement strand
ACATTTATTGTTAATAATAAAAAACTAATAAATTTTAATAAAAAATATATTAATCTCACAAATTAAAAATAATTTTTTTATGTTAAAACTTCAGAAAAGCAAACACTATGTATCTTTAATCTCCAAGATTTTTTTTTTTTAAACTACTCTCTGAATTTATTTTAATTCGTTCTATCTATAAACCTTTTCTTAATACTTTGTATTATGAATAATTTCATCTGTTTATAAGTAATTATTATTTAATCAAATTAAAAAATTATAAATATATTTAATTTTATCTTTACAAACTTGTTCCACTTTATAAATAAAAAAAAAACAGAAACTACTTAATAATGTTATAAAATTTAAATTGTGTATAAACCAATTACTATAACTAACTACAATAAAAACTCCCAACAACCCAAAATACCTTATTATTTTAAATGTAACTCTCTTTATTACTTAAATTATTATATTAAATTGCAAACTATAAATAAATTAACAAACTCAGATTCTTAATTATTTAAACTATTATTAAATTCCTTCTATTTGTTATATTTCTTTTTAATAAACTTTAAACTCTTAACAAAAACCCACTTTTTAATTTAAATCACCACTAAAATTACCTCAACTATTAATTACCCCAAAAATACTAAATAAACCTAATCTACCAAAATATAAATTATAATAATCTAAACTCTTACACTATCAAAAAATTATTATCACCCACATAACACTATGTTCTATTTCTAAAAACTTATTAATTATAGCATATATATCATAACAAAAATATATAAAATTTTACAATCAACCTAATTATTCTTATTTAAATTCTTATATTAAAACAAACCTAATTTTAACAATCCCGTTAACCCATTTAATATCAAATTTTTATTTAATCATCTCAACCATCTCAAAAAAAATGCAAACTCTGTGGCATGTTTTGACAGTTTAAAAAGAATTTTAGAAAAATTTTATCTTATCTGGTTTGAACATTGCAGCCAGTAATGTGTCATGCTGCACGTGTTATTTGCATTTACAGTGGTTGGCGGAAAAAATAATTTCTCATGATTGGTGTAACTTACAATTCCCTGCTAGGTGTCATTGCTTTCATCACAGTCCAAGCTACAATTTAAGCTCATATATAATTACCTAGTAGACTTGTTTACTCCTGATATAGACTAAACGTGGAGCTGTCAAAAATTCAAGTTTCTTTATTTTTATACTAATACCAATGTATGGAATGTCTTTAAATATGACAACTCAATTCTGACAAAAAAATATTTTGTTTTTAGAAATGGACCGTTTTTCGTATTTTTGTGTACCGACGTCCTAACGAGTCGTCGTAAGCAAGAGCATGGACACGGGCAACGTTAAACGCATATGCAACGTGCGTAACACCGGTGAGTGTAGCTTGCATAACTACGAATCTCGGTTCATTACTCGGCCTGAAATTATTGTGGTGCGATTTGTATTTGAATATTGCTGATTAAAAATAACGAATATTTACAAGCAAAACTGTTTTATATTTAACATTTATTTGGTGAAATATATAATATACATATATAGATGTAGCTGTGTCAAAACGTCTCTACTCGAGAATCACTTGTTTCACTTGTCTTGTTTCTCCCGGTGACTTGATCACGTGGGAAAAACGATAAACACGTCGTGTTTTTGTATATATTCATTATGAATATTTGTTTTATTTTTGCTTGTAATCATGTTATGAATAATATCTGCTATGTCACAGTAATACAGACACATGAATTTTATATATTGATTAAAATTAACGAACGTTTCTGTGATACTTTTCAGTAGGTATCGGTAGTTGTCAGTGACAAAAAATCCCCCCGAAAACTGTTTCAGATAAAAATAACATTTGTCTTGATGTAAAATAATAAATAAAAACAAATATATGAAACAAATTATTTTCAATTATTTCGCGAAGAAACTAATCCAGTACTTTTAATTTTGGGAGAATGAGTTTTTTTTTTTTGTTAAAAATTTTCGTCCTTCAAGCAGAGTAGCGCGTGGATTACATTAGGAGTTGCTTAGATTAAACGATACGTATGTTTATCATTAATGGTAGTGCTTGCAAAAGACAGAAAACTAAAAATTGTTTCTCAAGATCATAAATATTGTACAGTTGTTAACACCCCCCCCCCTCCACCCACAACCTTTTTTTTTGTCTAATCTACTTAGATAATTGGAATTTTGTTTGATTCGAAAAATACGCTTACGCTATGGCTACAAATGCTTCTATAGTAGGGGGGGGGGATTACAGTATTGTTTAAATCATTAATCGAAGTTAAAACAGTTAAAATAAACAGCGAAAATATCCAACAGGTACGAGTGTATGATGAATTTAATTTTATATTAGAGTGACCTCTAGTGGTATAATTGGAAATTATTTTGACAGTTATTGGTAGACTGACATTAAAGTCTGGTGTCACGAACGTAACGAATGAAAGAGACGTTAAAATAGTAGATATACGTGTTAATATTAAAATCGAGTTGACGTACGACATGAAGTGCCAAATATATGTCCATTATAAATGACGTGCACGGTCGTAATCAGTTAAAACAACATCGTCATCATCTTTCATCGGTTGATCCGATTAAAATAAACGAGATGACACATTCTGAGTTCCGCGTATGCATCGCGTTGCAGTCGACGGGCCAAACGATTCCGGACGCGCGGTGGATGCTGGTCCTGTTTATCAGCCTCCGAAAATAGAACCGCGGGCGCGAGTTCGAACGCCACGGGACGACGGTAACGCTATCGACGTCGGGTTCAAGTTCAAGGCCTCCGTTCATCGTTTCATACCGGCGGCTATATCGACCGCGGGTCGGTGTTCGCTGCACCGCCCTAATTACCCGCCCCCGTTCTCATCCCAGTAGCCGGGATGCGAACGATCGCCCTTGTCGCCCGAACCGGTTCACGGCTCGCGACGGAAGCCTCCTCCGAGTTTCGATCATTAAGCCCGGAGCGGGGGCACGCTTCCCGTTTTCGATAATCCCGGACGTCCCGAACGTCCCGATTATCCCCGCGGGCGCCCGACACAACCGACCGTGACGCATCGCCGTAACACGAGATGGGAAGCGCGCTACGCCGTGCAGCGATAATGATATTTATTGTTTTAATTTAGCCGAGACTCGCCGTGTCGCCGGTCGGCTCGAGACCTTGGCCTTGATTCTAAATAGAATTATGCGTCGATAAAAAATATGCATACGAAGCGGACGATAAGCGCATGTGTATCGCCTTCGGGCAAGGTGCAGACGAGTCAGTGCCGTGCGTCACATCCTGTGCATTTTATTTACGTGCCCCACTGCCCGTCGTCCCCAACCGACGAGACGACCGCTCGAATGTCACGGACGACGTTATTTGCGTACGAATTCCCCGTAGCCGCCGTGGCCGCTCTCGAGACGTGTCATCTTATTTATCCGATGCGTGTTCTTTGAGTCATGCATGACTGCCATTCAATTCTAGCTAAAATAAAATAAAGCTGCATTTAAATATATCGTGCTGTTCATTCGATGAAAACAATCCACCACACTGGTTCATTGTATTTCACTTTATCAACGTAACCTCTGTTTTATCAATTTCAGTTCAAGTAAATAAAAGACATGTATCGCGACGTGAATAATTTTAATTGCAATAATTTCTTTTTTAAAAATAATGTTTACATACAATTAACATTCATTCATGTATATCAGTGTTTCCCAACCTTTCATTATTAGAGATACACTTCAAGATATTGTTTAAAATTTTACGACATACCCGTTGGGAAACAGTGATGTACGGGAAAAAAATCATCTTAAATAACAATACATAACTGGGATCTTTTCTAATTCTGAATTCTGACTAATTGCAGATAACGAGTTTTTGTTACATAGAGTAGCACAATTCTAACGACTAAGATTCCTGAAATATTTTTAATCATAAATAAAAGGAACGACGTTAATGTTATTCATAATTTTTGAGTTACCCTATATAAAAATCGACACTTCACACTATAATCACTGCATTTTTTTTTGTTCCAGAGTAGGTATTGGAATTCCTCATTATTGTCATGAGCAGTTTTCTCGTAAACTCAACAGATATTGAGATATATTCACAATGGACATCTTACGTTCATGGTTAAAGGTTAAAATTTTCATTATTTAAGGTTGGCCGAACGACAAAAACTTCTAGTTCATTTAATGACAGCTCTTTATGAAATATATTACAATTTTAATGTATCGATTTTGTCGTAGGTTGTACCAAATACACACAAAAAGTTGCACCAAAAAGACAATTTATAGAGGTTAAGTCGCACCAGTCACACTCGTTAAGAATCGCTACCAACATAATCGATTTGTTTTGGTGACCATTTTCTGAATTTAGTTGAAACCTTTGACCTCTTTCTTAATCCGTCCATTACCGCGAAATAATTTATATAAATAAATAATATAAAATAATAAAATGTACCCTTACAAAATTATCTCCTGTTTAAAAAATATAAATCTCTCTAATTTATCGTTAAGACGATAGGAATTACATGAACTCTTTTTTATAACAAATCAAGTTAAATCATTTATATCGAGTATTAAACATAATCAAAGGAAATAGCTACAAATTGTTAAATACGGTTCAGTTATTTTTGGAGTTACTTCTAACAATTATATTAGTTGTCATTATAATTATTTATAGAACACCTCAAAAATTCTAGGGTTAGCTTCGATTGTACAACAAAAATTGTATAATATAAAAATAAGTTTAATTTCTTTAACATTTGTAGTTACAATATTATAAAGAATTATTGTTATTATATTCTGCGACTTAAAAGTGTCGTAACTAGAAATATCAGTGTGTTCAATATTCAATTTACATTTAAAATTTTTTAAAAATTAAAAACTAGAAAAAAGTTTAAAACAATTAAACCGTGCTTCAAAATATTGGCATTTTTAAAATTATATGACTCTCGAGTTCTTTACATTATGTAAAGGAAGGTCGAAATGCATCATTAATAAAAAGAACATTTCATATATATTTTTATCTCTAATGAAACACGTCTTATTTTCATCATAGTAAAATATTTACAGATTTCGCGCACTTGGTGTAGTGCTGACCTCTAGCGGTTAATTCCGGAACAACACTCTAAAAACTTGAAATCAAATTTAAATACTACTGAAAAATTTCAGGAATAAAAATTGGTCGTTAAAAATGATACTTAATATTTCAAAGTTATCAAGAATGATGTAGGATAGGATAAAATTGGAAATAAAGTCAAATGAACGAAATATATAATTTATTTCTTGCCAGCTTTCTGTTTACCTCCCTTTTTAGGTTTGAAAGATTTACCCCGTTTTTTATCAATGGCTTTTTGCGCCCTCATATCCTTCTTCATTCTTGGATCAACGACTTTATAGTGACCTTTAAGTCCAGCTGGTCTAGCTACTCTCTTTGCAGCCATATGTTTTTTAGCTACAACATAGGTAACTTCTTTTTTCGGTTCGGATCTAGCCTTCTTGTACAATTTCTTGATTTGCCTAGCTTTTTCTCTATCAGTCACGTCTACATTCTCCATAAGAGCTTCAACTTTCTTCTTGGCTTTCTCTAATTTACGAATGGCTCGCTTCTTCTTTCTAGCCTTAGCTTCTACTATTTTCTTTATGGGCCGGACGTTTATATCTTCAAGCTGTTTCTTATAGTCATCCACGAGTTCTTTGGGAACAGGATTGTCTCTTTTCATGTGCTTCTTCTCGTCGTCCACGAACCAATCGGGAAGATTTGCATCGTTGAAGGCGTACCTATTCCAAGCTCCGTCTATTAAATCCCTCTTTGCTTTCTTGCTGTTAACCATCATAGCACCCAAAGCTAATTCCTCTTCAGTTAACTTTCTTTTCGGGGCGCCTTGTTTAACTATTTCAAAACCATTTTTCGCCTTTCTCGTTTCGACCTTTTCTATATCATAATCACTGTCTGAATCAGTATCATCTGTTTCCTGTTCAGATTCAGCCTCAGGATCTCCTTTCTCAGCTTCCTTTGCTTCAGTTTCTTTCTTTTTAATTTTATCAGCCATTCTATCTAAATCGCAATCTTCGTCGGCTTCGTTTATCAAATTTTTAAATACGTCTCGCTCAAACCATAGTTGTGCTTTGTGAGTCTTTTTCTGTTTACTATCCCTGTGATCTAAATCCGTTATTAACGGATGTTCTCCCTCATTCTGCTCCATTTCAACATCACTAGCATCATCTTCAGACGATTCCATTTCAAGTTCATCTGAAGAATCATTGTAAAACATACCCGAGTCATCTCGATCTCCACTTTCTTTACTATATTTTAAATATTTATGCTTCACTTTCATTTCCTCATCATCTTCATCAGATTCAGCAACAACATCTGGAACTTGTTCAGTCATATTGGACAACTTTTTATTGCTGCTAATCTTTTTAAGACTAAACATTCCTTCTCCTTCCACAACTGGTCCCTCGTCATCCTTCAAGACCATCTTTAAATTAAGTCGTTCGTTCAGCTTTTTGCGCTCTTTATTAGCCTTCTTCTTTTTTCTTTTGAGCTCTCTTGCTTCTTCTAATTCTAAATCGGCTATTTTTTTCTTAACTGTCTCATCTTCATCGCTGCTTTCCTCATCATCTTCTTTTTCTGGTCCAGCTTCTTTAGAAATTTCTTCCTCCTTTTCAGATTTTCCAAACTCTTCATGCAAAGCCTTTTGCCAAGCTAGCAGCAATCGAAGATCTTTCCTACCCAATACTTTGATATCTTTACAACATTCCTTGATTTCCAATGTTGTTTTGGGATGGTTTTTGATAGTGTCATCATCGAAAACTATTTCGGAAGCTCTCTGTGAAATAATATCATTTTTATACATCAATTACTGTTAAAATATATTATTCACTATTCTATATATACACGGAACAAATGTAAAACAAAAGGAAAAATTATAGCTCGTAAGGAAAGGTCACGAAATATACCTAGACAAAGGATAGTAATTTTGTCTATAAAATTTTAGCCTCTGATAAGCACACATTGATTAAATAATTAACTTCAAAGTTTTTAATTTTATATTACATTTTATAAAACCCGAAAAGTACACTTACTTGTAAAGCTTCAACTCCATTTTCTGCTTCAATAAAATCAGAAACTGGTAATTTTTGATGCAAAGTATGATCATTTTCTGCGTAACCCTCAGCCTTAGCTTTCTTCTGCTTCTCTGGATGATAAACATTGAGCTTATTGGTCGGTTCGATTTCCAAGTCTTGAAACACGTGCTTGGGATCCATAAATTTAGGATCAATTTTATCTGGAGCAAAATAGTGCTGGCAGACAACGAAAATTTCTGCCGATTCTGAACGTGAAGCCTGTGGCTTTGTCGCATGTACTTTCTTGAATAGCTGTTTTAAAACCCATATTAAAGGGTTGTAATCCTTAGATCTGAAAACTTTGGTCACAAACCACCCCCCTTGCCTTAGAAATTGAGTTGCTAACTTTAAAGCGCTGAGAGTGAGACATGCTTGATGGTAAGCATCATGTAACCAATTTTTTCCTACATTTGGAGCACCGTCGTGTAACACTACATCTGCCTTCCATGTCTGGAGGTGTTTTGATATTGCTACCTTACATTTGTCTGTGGTAATATCTTCAGTTAAACCTATGCACCCTGGGATCGGTTTGATGGGAAATAAATCAATGCCAACGATGATGCTGGATACAGGCATGTTTTGCTTAGCAACCTGCATCCAGCCGCCTGGAGCAGCACATAAGTCGAGACATACTCGAGATCTTTGCAAAAACTCGAATTTACGGTTTAATTGAATGAGTTTGAACGCAGCTCTGGATCTATAACCTAAAAATACATGCTGTTGAACCTTTTGTTTGGTTTACAAGTTCATAATTTACCTGTCTCTTTAGCTAGTTGATAATATTTATCTTTACGCTGTTTTCCAATTTTTGTCTTCTTCCCCATACTGACGGAGTTATGTCAAAAAAAATAACAGTAAGTAGATACACTATTTTGAAATATACGTTCCACGCGTTCCACGTGCTTTCATCTTTGAAAGACTGGCAATGTGAAAGATGTGAAGTTAGTTGGGGATTTCAATTTCTATAAAACCACAGTGATAAAACTCAGTGATAAAACTGAATATTATTATTATTTCGCAATGTTATTAATACTTTTATTCTATAAAATAGTTTTATTATTTATTTCTCTAGACAAATGCATATTTCGCAAAAAAAAAAAGAACACAGGATTGGATCAGCTTTATTTTTAAGTGAAAGAGTGTTTTATACATTTTAAATATATAAAAATCGTATTTATTGTATTGATTACTTTTATACAGCTTTAAGAAACACGTTTATGGTTGATTGATAGTACACCTCAAAAGCACATCTATTGTTTTAAATTGTTCAAGTTTTCAAATGAATAGTTTGTTAAAATCATAAGGAATCTTCATGAAAGTTTGTAATTATAGTTAGTAAAAATTATAAATGGATTTATGAAGAGACTGTCTTATAAAATAGTTTTATTTGTTAATTCTTTTAAATACGCTCCTGATGGATCACACGCATCACCCGCATCCCGCATCACACGAATCACAAGTTTCTAACTTCACTACAGTGTTATCGATAGAAGAAATCCTTATTCCACGCTGATTTTATGTAGTGTGTAAAACACTAGCAATTACATAAGAGGAATCACAGAAATATAAAGAATGGCATCATTTATAACTGCACGTGTATTAACACCCGGTAATAGCACTTTTTCGCTTAAATAAATCGCGGCTGAATTTAGTTTTCGAGGTTATAACGCCGAACCTATTTTTGTCGTAGGACTTCGCAGCGCTCTGAAACAGGCGTTATTCTCCTTCGAGTCGGCGAAGTACATGAACCAGGGAAAAGTATATCAGTATATAGTTACACAGAGATTGTACGCTACTGAAAAGAAGGTATTCCAACGAGACAAACCCCACTGTAATGTTGGCACAATAGGCCATGTCGATCACGGCAAGACAACACTGACAGCTGCAATCACCAAAGTGCTAGCTGATAAAAAACTAGCTGCTGCTAAAGGATATTCTGAGATTGATAATGCTCCTGAGGAGAAAGCTCGTGGAATTACCATAAACGTTGCTCATATTGAATATCAAACGGAGAAGAGACATTACGGGCATACTGATTGTCCTGGGCATGCTGATTACATTAAAAATATGATTACGGGAACAGCTCAGATGGACGGAGCGATATTAGTTGTAGCTGCCACGGATGGGGCTATGCCACAAACTAGAGAGCATTTGTTATTGGCCAAACAGATTGGTATAAACCATATAGTGGTGTTTATTAATAAGGTTGATGCCGCCGATAAAGAAATGGTTGAGTTGGTGGAGATGGAAATCAGGGAATTGATGACTGAAATGGGATATGATGGAGAAAATGTTCCAATTATAACCGGTTCCGCTTTGTGTGCTCTTGAAGGAAAAGAGCCACAAATCGGCGCTGAGTCTATAATAAAACTTCTATCTGAGGTTGATTCTTACATCCCTACGCCCGTTCGGGAGCTAGATAAACCATTCTTATTACCAGTAGAAAATGTATATTCCATTCCCGGTCGCGGTACTGTAGTAACAGGACGCTTAGAGAGAGGCGTACTGAAAAAAGGCACCGATTGCGAGTTCGTGGGTTACAATAAAGTAATTAAGAGCACTGTCACAGGAGTTGAGATGTTCCATCAGATCTTGGAGGAAGCCCAGGCCGGGGACCAACTTGGAGCTCTGGTCAGGGGCGTTAAGCGCGATGACATCAAACGAGGCATGATCATGTGCAAGCCGGGAACCATGAAGGGACACGATCACGTCGAGGCCCAGGTTTACATACTCAGCAAAGAGGAAGGGGGCCGCCCGAAGCCGTTCACCTCTTTCTTCCAAATGCAGATGTTCTCCAAGACCTGGGATTGCGCCACGCAGGTCACGATTCCGGAAAAGGAGATGGTGATGCCTGGGGAAGATGCTAAGTTGGTCCTCAAGTTGATCAGGCCTATGGTTTTGGAGCAGGGACAGAGATTTACTCTGAGAGATGGACAATTGACTTTAGGAACTGGAGTCATCACTAAGATCTTGAAGCCTTTGACGCCCAATGAAAGACTCTCTCTTACAGAAGGAAAGAAAGCGAGAGAGAAAGCAGCAGCTGTTGCTAAGTGAATGTAGATATTAGATTTTGTAATTGTATTTCTATTTGTTAATAAACTATTATTATTATTGCTATTTGATAGACCTCCAAATTTTTAGCGTCCCTTGAGTTTTATATTGAAAATAAAGATCCTGTATCTTGCATAACTAAAAATGTAAATAAATTAACAAGTAATCACTAAATTTTATGGATTACAACTAACAAATTGATCTGAAACTTTTAATTAAATCTCGATTAAAAATTATTAAAGCGATCGCCACTTTAAATGAGATCACAATTTTTTTTAAAAGATCTTGAAAATCTTTATAGTATATGTAATAATATTGCAGCATAAAAAACCGGTACATTCTATATTAGCGGAAATTTGTTCTTGGAAAAAGACAATCCAACCTAAAATTAAAAGTTGTTATGACTCATAAAAGTGAATCATGATATAAGAAAAACTATTCAATAATTTAACATGAAAAATTGTAAATTTTTATTGAAGTCTCGTTACAAAACAATGGGGTTTCATGAATGAATCAATCATTGAAAATATACAATAGCAATTTTCTAAAAATATATGTTTTTTATTTAAAATAAGGTGAACATTCATATGGCTTTATTTGAATCACACATAGTGAATTACAAATCAAGAATGAGAACAAACTTAGAGTTATAATTTATTAATCAAATACAAAATGATAAAGAACAATAAACACATACATTCTTCTCAATATCATTCATCTAAATGCAAAAAACAGGTTTTGGTTTACAAATCCTCATCATCTTCGGGAAGGGCGGTCTCTTGAGCTTCTTTGAGGTCTTTCTCGATCTGTTGTTGCCATTGTGGGTCCATCGTAACTTCTGGAGGTACCAAAGCCGGCATGGCCACAAACTCCAAGTTCGGATCTCCGATCAACTTGCGAGCCAGCCACAAGAACGGTTTTTCGAAGTTGTAGTTTGACTTAGCGGAAATATCATAATACTGTAGATTCTTCTTTCGGTGAAACACGATGCTCTTGGCTTTTACTTTACGGTCTTTGATATCGACCTTGTTTCCACAGAGCACGATGGGAACGTTTTCACACACTCGTACCAGATCTCGATGCCAATTGGGTACGTTTTTGTAAGTGACTCGGGACGTGACGTCGAACATGATAATGGCACACTGGCCCTGGATGTAATAACCGTCGCGCAGCCCGCCGAACTTCTCCTGGCCCGCCGTGTCCCAGACGTTAAACCGGATGGGGCCACGGTTCGTGTGGAACACTAGCGGGTGGACTTCCACACCGAGGGTGGCTACATACTTCTTTTCGAACTCGCCGGTTAAATGACGTTTTACGAATGTGGTCTTTCCCGTGCCACCGTCGCCGACGAGTACGCATTTGAAGGTGGGCATATCAGCTTCGCCTGCCATTGTGGTTATTATTCGTTCCGTCTAAGATCTGCAACAGAAAACGTCCAAGGTCACCAACGGAAAATTAACCGACTCATCAGACATACGTCGGGTGACACAAATAATCATAGATGAAATATCGGAAACGGCTCATAAGGATCGTGTGAATCAACAGCGGTTCAGTAAAGAGCACGTTTTCGGTACGTTTGATTTTTGCGTTAGAATGGCGCTTTGAAACGTCTCATAGGATTTTGGAATTTCAGTACCGAATTCGGTAATATTTATAATAGGTAGTAGCGAGCGCATCGTTAAAATACCGTCAGGTATATTAAATACGATTTAAAATAAACGAACCGCGTTCAAATTGAGGTATAATTCGCACCGATGGATGTAAAATTCAAGGATTAGACTTACCTACAAGCGAAGTCGTTACGGCTCACAATGGCGTCCCTAATGCTGAAGACCGCCTTGTGCCTTCGGCTTCCTGGCGGAAACAACCGAACTCTCGACTTGTCAAAAATAATACTGGAATTTATTCGCAAACGTCTAAAAAATTCAATGAAGCGATAATATAAATTTTATTCAAAGGAATAGTATTTTTACAACGCGAAATGTTCAATTGTTAATGAAAAGTTTGAAATAAATCGTGATATTTTTGAGCGTGACGTTCTTGTTACGTCAGAGGCGCATGCGTAATATAACCTGCAGCACTGCAGAGTCAACTTGACGGTATCGATTTCGAGAGTGTCGTTGGTGTATGTTCTTAGGTGTAGTGGTTGTATGTGAACCGTTTTTGAATGGGATATTTATATAAAACCGTTCGTAATCGCTGTGTGTGAGTGCCCGAGTCGGTAGAAAATGACGAAGGACAGATTAGCGGCTCTCGTTGCGGTAAGTGTCTCCCGAACGGGCTTCTACATTCCCTTTGAAACATGTTGCTCGGGTTAGAGACGGTGTTCGGTTCGTCGGTCGTACACAACCCGCATCCCGCTTCCCGGTCCCGAAGGGCACGAATGTCAGCCTCGGCACCGGTGTAAGCGATGCCACATCCGGGTGACGAGCGCGATCCGTCATCCGGACGCGGTCTCAGCTCATTTGCATCGCCGTGATCGCCGTCGATAGGTTATAGCTAGCGAGCGGCCCGAGCACCGTTCGTCGTTCGCTGTCAACCCGGAGCTCCGCTTCCGAATGTCATCGCGCCACAGACACGCCCCGCCGGACGCCGCGACGTCCCGGTGCGTGCGGTGTCCCTGTCCTGCTGACCTGACCTTTGTCTTCCGTGTTGCAGGCGCAGAGCGATGACGACGACGTCGGGCCCGACGACGTTTCCGTCAACGTCGAGGGCCGCGATGGCTTCATGGATGCGTTCTTCGCGGAGGTAAGTGGTAAAACGGTGGATCCGTGGATCCGTGACCCACTCGCGTTCGTGACGTCCTCCGTTCGCTCTCGAGTACCTGCTGATTCAGCTTCCGCGTTATCCTCGTCGATGAGAACGGCGCTGGAGAACACGCGCCTTTCGTTCTTGTTCCGTTTTTTTTCTTTCTTTATTGCCCGTAGTCCGTGTTCCTTACGTGACTTTCGTACATTCACGAGATTCGGAAGATTACGTTTATCTAATTCTATTGTTCGACATGAATCACCACTTTTCTGATAATATACTTTTATCTCGTGGGATCTATCTGATTATCTTATCAGAATTATCTCAATTTGAATTATTACAGATTACTAAAATAATATATCAACATCGAGAGGTGCGACTAGACAACAAATCATTGTCATTGGACTTTTTATTTATTCATACACAAATCAATGAAGCAATAAAAATATCTATATATATATATTCATTAAGATAATTAAAAAAACAGAGAGTATGGTAAAATATATTTATTGTCCCTTTTTTATCTATGCAATTATTATTTTTTTATAAATTTGTCTAATTATAAATTAAGCTCGGTGAAAACAATAAGCTTTCTCGGTTGTTCGTCAAATCGTTCTTAAAAGTTGTAAAAAAAATCTGTAATTTTGTTCATGATATTTATTTTGTTTACCCCCAATTTACAATTTATTTAGCGTATGTCAATATAATTCGCGTGTCATTTATCATTAAAATATATGTATTATAT
>JAWQRP010003268.1:0-13666 GCA_033557875.1 Quadriops clusia | reverse complement strand
GAGGACATTCATTCAATGACTGTGATCGGAATTTCGCAACTGTAAAAAGAAAGATACGTCGTTATGATCGCATATATTGTCCCAATGAGTATGAAGAATTGATTGAAACCTCCTCAAACACAAAAAAGTTCCGCGTACACCACATAACATATAGAGACATAACAGATTTTTAAAACTGGTGGCCACAATATTTTAGAAAAAAAGTTCTCTCACGAGAAAGTTATGGTAAGCGAATTTCCAAAGATCAGAATTGTTACTTTGCTGTTAACCAGTTCTACGAATATCTTTTCACAAGGGAAGAACCAGGAGTTGTTATTGCTAAGCCTTCCATAGACAACTTTGTAGTTCATCGTTTTCATCTAATAAAACCAGGCATCCCGAGCTCTCAGATATTTATGCCGTCTCCAATAAACAACTCAGCTTATGAAGGAAAGCTCCCTATTAATGTAAAAAAATGGAGGACATAACAAAGCTAGACCAATATATTCCTGAGGACAAGAAAGGTTTTTGGAATGAAATAATAAACGAATGGCCCACCATCACATCAGAAGAGGAACCTGAAGAATATAAAAAAAATTGTAGTATTGTTTTATGATTTATACTTTTAGAATAGGTAAAGGTTTTTTTTAAGCAAACACTTTTTTTAAAATTTTATTGAACTTTGCCCATGAAAAATCTTATTTATTTTGACGTTGCCTATAAAAAAAAACAAACAGCCCCGATAAAACTGTTAAAGATGTTCAATTAGAAAATATAGTTTTTCCTGTACGAGGGTAGTCCCAGACCTATCCGACCTGATGTATAGATATCAATTGTTTTTTGAAACAAATTACTATGATCTAAATTATGAACCTTATAGGAATTGTCATAGAGACTTCACCTTGCGGGAAATTTGGCGATCCGTAACTTGTCACCCGCACTTTCCCTTCGCCTACAAACTGCTAATGACAGCAGTGGAGTCCCCACGATTTACGGTGACTTAAAGAATCTTAGGTACCTAGGGGTAGTAAAATGATGTTTAGCGCCGAATATTGTTAGTCATAGGAATGTATTTCACATGTTCTGGTGATGGAATCATTTTAGGCATTTACATGGAAATATAAACCTTAACCGACAAAATGGAATTGGATAACCATCGACTGTTAGTGCAGGAGCTAACAGACATAGTAGGTTTTTCAAAAAGGGTTGAACATCGCACATTGACTGAAAATTTAAATATGAAATAGCTATGCGCAAGATGATGCCGCATTTGCTCACAATGGAACAAAAATAGCATCTTGTGATTGTTCAATGCAGTGTTTGGTGCCGTTTTGCAGCAATAGGTCGATTCATAGCCATGAATGAAACATAGATCCAACACTTCACATTGAGGTGAAAGAGAAGACGGAACAATGAACTGAAAGAACACCCTGTAGTTTCCATGGATTACCTTCAAATAGGAGAAACAATCAACGACGAGTAATATGTGAATTTATCACAACGTTTAAGCGATGAGATCATGGAAAAACGATCGATTTTGGCTAAAAAGAAAGTGTTGTTTTTACCAGTTCACACGTCCGTTATCGCGGCGGCCAAAATCAAAGAGTTATCGTTCGAATTGCTTCCTCCTGTACCCTATTCGCCAAATTTAGTCCCCTCAGATTCATTTCTTTTAACAAACTTGAAAATGTGCTCTGTGGTAAAAGATTTGCCAGCAACGAAGACGTGGAATTCGCAGTTGATGACTATTTTGTAGAGTTGTACGGTTTTCTCTATAAACATAGTATCGAAGCTATTCAATATATTCCTGGGAAATGGATATCGGGCTAGAAGAAGACTATGTTGAAAAATAAAAAAAGGTTTTCCCAAATTTCTTGTGTTTTCTTTGATAGATCGAGTACTTCTGGGACTACCCTCGTATACGGTGGAAGTATGAAACAAATTGGGCCGCAAGCAAGTTTTTAAATTAATCCCATTGTGAGATTTTATAATAATCTATGTTTTGGTACAGGAATTTCCCACGTTTCAAAGCTAACTATTTTGTAATATTAGAAAGTAATATTTTTTTAAATCTGGCTAAAGATGCTAAATTTTTGATAAAACTGGTCGTCTTGAAAATCAACAAATTTTAGTCAAGAAAATACAATAAATGTTTTTGATGTCTTAACAAATTTATTGTTAATCTTTTTGCATTTGCATAACTTTCTATGTAAAAATTTAATAAATTAATACAAAATGAATATATTAAAAGGACGTAAATTTATAATTTATATTACATCCCTGCATACATTGTTATTAATTAAATAAAAGTAATTTTAATATTAATTAAAAATCGCCAATATCTATTTACATCTGAAGAGGGAAGTCGGAAGTTCGGACATGGGCTAACATCGTAACGATAAAATTTAAAAATTAGGTAAATAATTTGAAAATTAACGAAAATACTCAAATGCTCCATTACAAATACCTACAATTAACAGCAAAACAAACATCGAAACTGTCTTCAATTCCATAACAAAATACACGAAATTCGAGAGATTTTACTACCCATTGATTGTTTCTGATGTTTAGTCAATATTTATATGGCTAATTTTAAAGAGAAACTTTTTTTGGTAATCAGCAAAACGTAAGGAGTTATAGCAAAATATATCGATGTTTTACCTACGATAACTACCAATATACTAGTACATAGAAAAGTACTCGTACAAATTTCTGTTTACAGCAAAAATATCACTAAAATCACCTAGAAAACCAACCAAAACTTACTTCTAAACAAATTTATTATTAACCTGTTTGTAGAAAAGACCTTTATATATAACAAATCTACATATTTAACAAATGTGCAAGTTTTTCAGTATATGTACACGCCCAAAAAATTCCAAACATATTTGCCAATATAAAGGCGCGACACCTTTCTAGTGTCCCAAGTAGATTCCAAAAATGTTGCAATTGCAAATAAAGTTCAAAACAGGTGTCCTTACGCAGGGCGACAACAGGAACGACGGTAGGGGTTACGCGGGGGTGCAAGCGACGAGATAAAGTTGGCCAAGAGTTATCTTCAGCGAGCAGAGGAGAGATAAGCGCGTGCAGCGCCCGCAAAAAGGGATCCAATCCGTCGCGCAACCACTTAACTTTTTGCACCAAAAGAAATAAATACCTCCATTAAGATATAAGGCCGATAGAGGGGCGCGTTTACAGATGTATCTTTGTTATGGCATTATCACAATTAGCGGATGGCCGATGCACCTTAATGCCTCTCTTTGTTCCAGCCGCCCAGCCGCTCTTTGCGCAAACATTTCCACTTCTTTCTCTCGCTCCTCCTCTCGTCACATCTCTTCCTCTTATAATAATAATAATTATTATTCCTCGCCTTCGTATATACTAATGTAAAACAGATAGACTAGCAGATAACTATATAAAGTAAGTATCTAAGTAGATATTTAGGTGTACACACATCTATAGGAACGTTCCCGTACATAGCAGAAATTTATTACTCTGCTAAAATTGATAAAATAAATCACGGCGATATTAAAGGAGTGTATTGCAACGGGAATGAGAGAGACTCTAATAGGTTCGAGTCGTGAGATGGTACGTAATATGAACTTTAGAGGAGGGAGAGAGAGGCGGCGGCCGACATCTCTCTCTCTCCTTAATTAATAATTAAAACGAGAAACTAATTATGAGTCTGCGTAATAGATTATAAATGGTGTATCTACCTCGTTTACCGAGCCCGTAAATATACATAAAGCGCCTCATTATAACATTTATTGGGTTTGAACTGTCAGAGAGAAGTTGGCTAAACAGAAAGTCTGAATTGCTGTCTTGTACTTTAGTTTTATAAGGTTGCTCTCGGTTTTATCCACGCTCCTCCTCGCGCCGTCTCTCTCGCCTCGCGCCGCTCCCGCTGATGTTCCGCGGTTATATATTTAATTAGGTGCAGGATAATTAGATAGGTACAGGTTTAATTAGAAGTTTTGATTAATGAACACATTTTATTATGTCATCCTAACAAAACTAAATCGTTGTAACAAATAATCAACTACTATTCCAATTCACTGTAATCAACGCAATATTCGCTATATGCACTTGCTATATTCGGGGTGTTTAGCAAATCGTTGGTGTTCAGTATTAAAAGTCCTTCCCCGTAGTGAAGAAGAAAAAGCCTCACTCAACCGTGAAACGAACAGAAAGAAGACCGATGCAAATGCACAGAAAAAGCGAGGAGCAGAAGAAGAAGAAGAAGAAGAGGGAAAGGTGGTGTCTTCTCCTCGGAATATTCGTTCTCCTGGTCGGACAGCGTATCATTACGGATCGTTCAGCGTGAAATCTCTAGGATATTGTCTACCATTAAGTCATTAACCTCTTGCCCAAGAAACGAGAGGGACATGCATATTCATAGCTCGCTAGATCCGGAAATAAAAACTTCTAAATTGTATTATACAAGCTGGAACGCGCGACGCGTAACGTAATATTTGCTCGGCAGTATCGCCAACACTTCTTCTTGTTGTTTTTAAACACTTTCGAACATCAACTAAATTTGGAAGGAGCAATGGACCAATTGCCAATAGTAGTCAAATGAATAATTGGCGCGTTAAACGGCGAATAAAAAGAAGACAAAGCGGATCGCGGATAGCGTTATTAAGTCGCAATTATGGCGTATTATACGGGGTCCCGATGTGGCGAGGCGCAGCCGAGAAATGCCACAATTATCGCGAGTCATTCTCTTTAATTTGTGTTTAACATTTATATTAAATTGCTATTGTTTGTTGGTGCCCGTCTTTGGTGCTGGCTCTTTCACCTCTCCTCTCCTCTCCTCTCTCTCTCTTTCTCTTCCTCTCTCTCTCTCTCTTTCTCTTTCTCTGTCTCTCTCTTTCTCTTTCTCTCTCTCTCTCTCTCTCTCTCTCTCTCTCTCTCTCTCTTTCTCTTTCTCTCTCTCTCTCTTTCTCTTTCTCTCTTTCTCTTTCTCTCTTTCTCTTTCTCTCTTTCTCTTTCTCTCTCTCTCTCTCTCTCTTTGTCTCGCTCTCTCTCTCCTCAAGTAAAGACTCAGCTCGAGCGAATCGAGAAAGAGCAGGTGAACAGCTGATGTGATGTGATGTGATGTGACGACGGTTCTCCGAACGAGCCTTAACTTCTCAGGTGCCGTTTTTACTGCTATCTACACACTCCCGCGCGCATGTATGTGTGACTACAGTCTTGCACCTTTCCTATCCATATTACGTAAATATATGCGTGTATATAATAAAACTACAGGTTTATAAATATGGTAATTAGAACCTTCAGGCGAGAGGCTAAAGACCTCCCGTCGTATATGTGCGCAATTGGCGGAGGTGTTCGGATGTTGTAGGGTCTGGTATGTTTCCCGGGACAAAGAATATTGGAAACATTTTGATGGAAATCGTTAACTTAGAACTTGAACATAGTATTTGACTCGAAAAAATGTTGGACCCTTCATAAACAACTAAAAAAAATCAACGTTATATGTATGAACCTAACCGTACTTGATTTATTATAAAGTGACCAACCCTTTATCTGTAAAGTGACAATCCTTTTATCTGGACATGGAAAATACCCAACGTAATTGATAAATTACTAGGAAGGGCACACACCATGAACAGCACAGAGCATCTAATCCAAGTTATTCCATTAACATAAACTAAAGCAGTATTTAACATTTTATAGTGACGTTAGTAAATGGCTATTAGAGAAATACATATTTCACCGTTTTTGCTGTTGGGGTGGTGGTGGCGGTGCCGGGCGAGGGGCGGATTCCTGAACAGTGCATTCGGGGCGGGCGGGGGGCGAAGCCCCCGGGGGTCTAGGGGCGGGGGTTCGGGGGCGAACGAGGCGAGTTGCTCTGAAACGTTTTACCTAATGGGCTTTCATTAAGGCTGGAATGCTTTGTGCATATGTGATGTCCACGGTGATTGTGTACAGTCTGTACAATGTGAGCGTCGCGGATAATTTAATGCTCCATAGTGTATTTAATTACTGGGACCGCCTTTTGATCTGCGGAACCGGACGTTGTCCGAGTCTGAGGCTGAGTCTCTGCTCGGTCAGAGCAGGCCCTGGACGCAGAAGCCAACCTTAGAAATTACATTCATCTGCCAGCGTCGCTCCTCTTTCTCCTCTCCGCTCATCTCTTTCCCATCTCTCCACTCGGGACAACACTTCCACGAAACTTGCCACCTATCTCGTTTCATCTCCTCCCGGCTCCACTACATCCGACTCATCTTTAATTGAATTTCTTTGCTTCACTTTGCTTTGTTGCGCTTTGTGGGGACTTTTCTCCTGTATAATTGTACTTATGTACATATCCGAGCACCACTTGGAAGCCGATGGAATCGCAATAATTCCCTTATTGTCCGCCATCTCGACGGTAAAACGTGATTTTGCTATTATTGTTATTTATGGCTGCTCGAATAATTGACAAGACTTTTAAATTTTTGGCACGGGCTTGACGACCCAATTAAAACCGTTACAAAATGTATAACAGAAACACTGAAAAATATATATAGAAAATAGTCGTTTTAGCTAATAAGATTCTATGTTTAAATCCTCGAGAATTTATCTTCGCGGCCTAAAAACGCGAACCCAACTAGCAGCCAAACCGGCAGTATTTCACAATCTTAATTGGCTAGTTAATACGCATGTCGAACAGTCAACCGACTATTATCAGCGAAATTGTTTTAATTAAAAAACATGCATACGTAAGTTCGTTATCTCTTTCGAGCAGATATTTTGTGAATTACCTGTGTCGCGGCGTGTAATAACTAAAATGTTCCTCCTCATTGTTTTATCAACGTTTCACTCTCATCAAAAAATACCACACCGTCTCCTTACTTACTTAGTTAGTTAGTTAGTTAGAAGTTATTTAATTAAATGAGGAGAAGAGAAGAAGAGGCATCAGCGGTAATTAGTAACGTATTCAGTTGATAATAATCCCCGATGGCATTCATTGCACTGAATACTCATTTAATTAGCTCATTAGTTGTCTAATATTAACGACGAATAAGAGCACTGCGTTTCAACACACCGACGTCGCATCGCATCGGTCTCTTCTGCTCTTCTCTAAATATACATGGATCCAGTTTTTCATTTTTACGAACCTACGATTTTCCAGATTTAGCGTGCAGCTTGGAAATAATCAAATGGACGCTTAATCCTTTCCTACCTTTACGAAAGATCTAATGCACTTGAAAATTTGAAATTCGCAGACGAACGGTCATTAGGAAGACGAAGGAGGCGGCGATAAATCGCGTAGTAGAGCGTGAGTGCGTAATACGCGAGGACGTGTCTGGGAAGAGCGGCGCTGGCCATCTGCCAGAAAGGCCGAAGTATGTAACAGTTTCGTTTTTAGCTATTCCGAGTGAAAATATCGTTATTTAATACGCGACGCGTGCGGCCATTGAGTAATCGAACTTTTCGCTTTATTTATCCTCGTGCTTCTGCTCGCTAGCTCTAATACAAAGTAAAAAGTTACAATTTAAAGATAGTAGTACTTGACAAAAAAAAAGAGAATATGCATAGAGAATGCGCCTTACTTAAATGTATCGTACTTACGGGGGGCTTCTCATTAATTTTAATTGGTTAAATTTCGAGGTCTATTACACGTTGCTACGCAATTACAGCACTTGGCTTGCTTATTCGCAGCGTTCACTAATTAGTTAAATATAATCGGCGTGCGCCCTATTGTCAGCTAAAAACGAAAGGAGAAATTAATTAAAGGACAAAATCTCCCATGTTCGATTTAATAAAGCCGTCAATTCTTCCGTCGGATTCTATTCAATCATTTCGCGCTCGCTCGCTTCTCGTCTCTTCTCTTCTCTCCTCGGCCTTTCTCTCGCCTTCTCCGCTTCTGCCTCTCACTCCGAATTAAGCTACCTGATTGGCTCGGCTCGGCTACTTGTAACGCCAAACGCGTATGTGAAAATTAACCTTAATCTCTGCTACGTGATGGGATTCTTCCCGACTTTCTCTCTTCCTCTCTATACTTCTTCTTTCTTTCACATAATTTCATTATCTAGCTTTAATTCTCTTGCTTTCATTTCCTCGCGATAATTCAAGCACTTTAATTCTCACACTTTATACCAGTATTGCTTTAAACCAGTACTGGTTTAAACCATCACCTTATTGTTATTATTAAAAACGGAAATGTAGCAAATAAATAAGTACCTGAAACGAACGAGAGAAGAGGCAATTGGCAAGGATAAATGGATGGATCTATTTTTATTCCGCCGATATAGTGGAGATAAAATTTAATTAAAAGTAAATAAATGTCTTCCACTAATGAATCGGGGCGGTTAATTGAATGCGATTTTTCCGGTAAAAAGACTTTCCCAACCTCTGTGCAATTTTCCAATTTGAATGATAACCGCAAATGGGACATAATGCCCCGATGGTTTACAAGTTTAGAAGAGCGATTCTCTCCTTCCCAGCAGCAGCGCGAGCCAATTATCGGGTAAAAAAGTAATTCGACCACACATCCTTTTCACTAACAAGCTCCTCTCTTGATTAGCCGAGTTCTGTTAAAAACAGCTTTAATGATTAATTATGGTTTTTTGCCGGGTTTAATTGTGCTCTTTTTGCTCTGCAAGAGTCCCCAATTAATTCCAGAGCGGTTTCAAAATTCGCTAATTGGGACTCTAGTTTTCATTTTTAGATTTCCAGACTCGTCTGCTCTCTGTTGCCTTGCTAACGGCCGCTTCGATCCAACCGGCGAATCTTTTAATCCAACTACAAAAACACATATGTATATTTTTTAAGTGTAGGTATAACTTGTGTATATAGTGTACCCTATTGTCTCGTTAGTCTATTTTTTCTTGTTCTCGTGTTTTTGAAGCAAGGTAAAACTGTTGTTCCGTTGAAGGAAGGCCACCCAGATGTAATTTACCTTACGTATGCCGAGTGCACGTATTTAAAATCACGGTTTAGAGTCGCACTAATTGCCCAAATGCAAGGCCGACTGATACATTGACAAATTTGGTAAACATATCCTAAAGAGAGAGAGAGAGGGAGGGCCATGCGTTCCGGCACGAGTAGTTAATTCACTTAATAACTCGTATAATTTTTATCGGCCAAGTCGGCGCTTTGCCGTTTTGTCCGCTGGTGCCTTTAATGCGATAAATGCGATGCTTTCAATAAAATAATTGAGGCATCGCAGGTATGCGCGGATGTATACATATGGATGATAACTCAATGGGGATTTAAATGTGCCTCACGTGCAGACCTCTGGTGTATTTGTACGTAATCACCTCGGAGTACATCAGCGCCGACTAGAATCTAAATATGTATCTATGTAAAATTTCTTCGCCACTCATCATAATCGCGAAATCTCAGAAATCTCGATTTGTATAAAAGCAGTTGGGTCAATGTTTATGTCCAAGCATTACGTAAGGAAAAAAACAAACAAATGTAAATATTCAATACATTGTTAGTTGAATTCAACCCTAGAAACGCTCGCTCGCTCGCTGTGCTCGTTTGCGAGTCACACCACACTGGAGTGTTGCGCGAGGACAATCTTGCCAACATGATCTGCCTTCGGTCTTCTCATCCTGGAATTTATATCAAAGGTTGTGCGATACGGTAAATGATTTTTTCTTAATTCTATCGATTGACTGAATTACTTCTTCCTTTTTATGGCATTAAAAATTTTAAAAAATCTAAAGAAACTTAGGATTAGGAAATATGATAAAAAACCCAAGGCTATTAAGGCATAAAAGATTAGAGAATATACTGAAAAACCTACACCGATAAAAATGGATATAATTTCTCATAATTATGTACTTTACATTGAATATACCTATTATGTAATCTTTTAGAATACAGATATAATACTGTAAAATAAATCACGTTGTGAAATTACATTATTCACGATGGATTTTTACATAGTAATGAAGTTTCCATGTTAAAATTACATACAATGTACAAAGTTATAGCAGAACTTAAGTAATAAAAATTCCCCATAATATTTCAATTAAATTATAACTAAAGTCTGTTTTTCCTAAGGAGAATACATTTATGTCACTTGCGCAGAAACGTAAATCTGTCCAAGCAGTTCGTTGCCGAGCTAATCATTAGCGTAGTCCGAATAATTTTTCTTGGTTATTTTAATAATCTTAAATGTCTAATAACGACTTCAAAATGCGTTGGTGTCAAAGGGAAACCATTGGGAAGTCAAGTCAAAGAAGTGCTGCATAACGTTGCAGAGTTTATCCCATTGCATGTTCACCGGTAAGTATAATCTAACCTTAAAATTCTCGCGTTGGACATGGGAATAAGCAGTTTGTTGACTATTACATATTCACATTTACATTTGTAGAGAACGATTAATTGCTGCTACGGGGATTCGAAATCATCATATGTTAGAATTCAAAAAGAATTTCATTCCATGGAAGCGACAGGATCTTCATCTTTTAGAAGTCCAAAGAAGAGACAAAATAAGGAGAGCCCTGTACTGGATGCCCTAACTGCCAATGATATTGTTCAAATAAGAGCAACAGTTCATAATTTTATTCTAACAGATAACAGAAGACGACCTTTAAACTGTAAGTATAAAAAATAATAGTTATTGAAAATAAAATTCCGAGTAAAGATCAATTCTTACTAGAGCAGCTCGTAGCGTTAGGTCTTCGGACAGTCGGATTTCAAAAGTAAAACTCTTCTATGCTAACGTTTCAGTGCCCTCATAGTTTAATTAATTTCTACTTTTCATACTTTTTCAAAAGACCAAATTAATGAAAATACGAGGGCCCTGAAGAAGACGATAGCAATATACCGAAATCTTGGTATAGTCGTTTTACTTCTGAAAACCGACTGTCCAAAGGCCTAACCAACATTCCTTAATTCAAAAAACGGACAAGAAAATAACCATTTACTTTTTATAATTATCCAGTTATGTTAACGATAAATAAATACTTTTCATATATGTAGTTTTAAAGTAAACATTTTTTAGGCTTTTAGGTGCAAATTCAGGGAACTACCATGATGACATGAACCACGAGAATTTCATGCGTTGAGTTGAAAACCAGTTGCTACCTAATTTAACAATCGGTATTAATATTGGACAACGCCTCATATCATAATGTATTAGTGGAAAAGAATATCACCTTGGCAGCTAAAAAAAGTCAGATGATAGAGTGGCTACAGAGCCACAACATCCCATTTGATAGCTCCGTTACAAAACCGGAACTATATGCACTGATTCAAAGGCATAAGCCTATTGAGAAGAAATATGCTTTGGATCGACTTTTAGAAGCTCATGGTCACAGTGCGCTACCATTACCACCCTATCATCCAGATCTAAACCCGATAGAACGTATAATCAACGAAAACCCAGGCCAAGAAGAGGAAAAATATCAACGTAGAAATTAATCATTACTATTGTTCAAAAATATAATTTCTCAGTTTTAGAATTAGACTATATATTGAAAACCACGTGTATGTACTATTAAAAAGATGTACCTATTATAAGATTTTTATTTGATTTTAATATAACAAATTGGGTGACAGCCCTCTAATGTCACCTACAAATTAGATGACGTAGAACAACTAGCCAGAACCAAGTTTGCCGAAGATCTGGATGATGAATGGAAGGAGCATTGTGACCATATCAAAGCTCATGAGCTCAAATGAATGGAGCAAGAACATTTATTGGGCGAGGTAACAGATGAAATGGAGGAAACATTTCTGGAAGAAGACAAGGATACATTATCTTCCGAAGAGGAAACCATGAGTGGTGTTGAAGTATTACAAGGTTCAGATTAATATTATTTTTTTGATATAAGCATTGTAAATTGTAGATAGGTATAAATAAATCAATAAAGATGTGTTATATTGTCATTCTTTTACATGTTCTACAGGGATTATTCAAGGTCACCAATGTCAATTACACATTTTAAGTAAATATATTAAATTGCCATCTAATAGTATTAAGGACTCACTTTCCTTAATAATGGATTTAAATTAGAGGCCTAGTTGATTGAAACCACCTATTATTAATATATTTTCCTTCACTTCAGTTTTCGGAAAAGTACCTAACCTTAAATGTTCGCGGATTATAATAATTTTGTGGCGCCTATGATCAAGTGTGACGTCACAAGTTCCATGCAGGATTGATGATATTATTGTATTCTCCTTAAGAAAAACAGACTCTACTATTAAATATGTGATAGATTTAAATATGTGATCTTGTTAAATATGCAATAGTGCTAAATACCTCACTGATAGTTTTAAATATGTGATCGTACAATGTGACAGCATCATGTGCTATCCTTAAATAAATTGTTATCTCGAAATAATGATAAGTGTGTGGTATATAATCCTGCAATGCCGGCGCTCGGTAGGTAACTCCCATGAAAGTTTAATTCGCCGTCAGTGCTGTTTGTAAAACTTGGTAAACGACGCGAATCGATACGTTGTCATGTCTCCCATTGAATGTGCGCGACTTTCGAAGATAAGTTGAGGGAACGTCTTGTCGGCCCATTAAAAATACACGTGCAGGATTCATTAATTAAGCCGCTTTTATGTGTAATTTACGTAGCCTGTCAGTAATAATATTATCCTCTGAAAGCGCCGATACCTAATCCTGCATTATGTTTCCTCCGTTGTGTAGACATACACACGCGTTCATCCGAATTCGTTTTAATACGTCGCTAATAATTAATATCATTATTACGGAGAGGTAACGTTTCAACTACGTTCGTTCCCAACAAATAGGAATTACTTTTTGGCTGATTCGTTATTTACGATCAAGTATGTATGGACCTGTAATGGAATTTGTGCGAGGGCGAAAGGGATGTAGCGATTTGAGGATGTAGCGATTTGAGGATGTAACGATTTGAGGATGTAACGATTTGAGGATGTAACGATTTGAGGATGTAACGATTTGAGGATGTAACGATTTGAGGATGTAACGATTTGAGGATGTAACGATTTGAGGATGTAACGATTTGAGGATATAGCGATTTGGGGATGTAGCGATTTGAGGATGTAGCGATTTGAACATGTAGCGATTTGAGGATGTAGCGATTTGGAGATGTAGCGATTTGAGGATAGCGATTTAAGAATAGCGATTTGAGCATGTAACGATTTGAGGACGTAGCGATTTAAGGATGTAACGATTTGAGGATGTAACGATTTGACGATGTAGCGATTTGAGGATGTAGCGATTTGGGGATGTAGCGATTTGGGGATGTACCGTTTTCAATTTCCCCGTTAATTTAACAAAGCACATAATTTCGTAAATATAATGTTTCACACCGTCAAATCCCTTTAATTACTGTTGCAAATTGGTATCGATTGCATTTTGCTATCCTGTGGCGGTGATGTTCAGCGAGGTCAGGTAGCTGAGTCAAGGACGAGGACATGTGCGAGAGGAACAACGAGTGATATAAGCGGGAATAACAGCGAGGGGTAACAGAGAGGGATAACAGCGAGGGATAACAGAGAGAGATAACAGCGAGGGGTAACAGAGAAGGATAACAGCGAGGGGTAAGAGAGAGAGAGAGAGAGAAAGAGAGAGAGAGAGAGAGAGAGAGAGAGAAAGAGAGAGAGAAAGAGAGAGAAAGAGAGAGAAAGAGAGAGAGAAAGAGAGAGAGAAAGAGAGAGAGAAAGAGAGAGAGAAAGAGAGAGAGAAAGAGAGAGAGAAAGAGAGAGAGAAAGAGAGAGAGAAAGAGAGAGAGAAAGAGAG
>JAWQRP010003267.1:0-13670 GCA_033557875.1 Quadriops clusia | reverse complement strand
AAAATACGTTAGAAAAGACCAATTTAGAGGTTAGCGACCTAACCAATTTGGTTAGAATTTACCATGAAATTACGTCGAAATGTCGACAGTGGGGAATAAAATGGAAGTAAATTTAACGTAATATTGCAAACTATAAAGGAAATTGGACTTCATGGTCAAAGTTAAATACCCCTGATATAGGCCATATATTAGGTAAACTTTAACCAATTGAGATGCATTTAACTTATTTCTTATTAATATTTAACCTATTTACCTATTTTTAACTTATTTCTCTGTTTGGATATGGCTCATGAGCATGCGCTCTTCAGTTTACATCTAACAAATGAATAATATAATAAGTTCATACTTGTTTAGTATCTTCTTCCCCCGAAACAGTTTTAACGATAAAGTTCTTCCTCTAGACCTTCCTTCCACCATCACATTAATACATATGTTACTCGAATAATTATAACATTATATCAGGTTAACCTAGAACAAATTTTTACTGCGCTGAAAAATTTTCTGATGAAATCATAGATCCCACTTCGAAATATATCAAAACGCCTCAAAAATTAGCAGTCATAACAAAATGTTAAATGTTTCCAAAAAAATTTTGAATCACATTTCTTAATGTGTTCAAGTTTAATTTATTGTCATCTTATTCAGAACCTTAAAAATATACCCTTAATGTATCTTAATAATTTTTCACCCAATTATATTTGACGATATCATTCGACAAATACATGAAAATTTAGCATTTCATAAAACTCAAATTATGTTCAAACACCATAAGAAAATTAACAAGTTAACAAATATAGCCTCTGGGGATGAAAGACAACACAACAAACATAATAATAAATTCTTTGCAAGATTTACTAATCTCTCCAATATTGAATTTAACCAAGAAGAATCTGATGTACTCAATAAAGGTCATAAATTTTGCTTTAACCCGGCATTCAATAATAGAAATAAACAAGTGGAACTTGAACACTTGGCCATTGAACTAGATCACCGATCAAATAATGATTCTTCTAATAATAACCTAAGAACTCAATGTGCCAATTTTGTTATTGATAGTCACCAAAAACTCGATAATGATAAAGTCAATTATAAAGATGCCAAACTTTACAAAATTTTAAGAAACATTAAAGATAAGATAGTGTCCAATAAATCAATAATTACACTAGCAGACAAGGGTGCAGGACTTGTTATCATCCCTGAAGCTGATTACATTGCGAAAACCTAACAATTCGCTGATGAAAATGGTTTTATAACTTTAAATAAGAATCCCCTAAACTCTTATGCACAGAAACTGAAAAACACCATAAGATTACACGAGGGTACGATTTTAGAACTTTTTGATGTCACACCCAATATGAAAATTGTTCCGGTGAACCCTTAAATGCCACAACTCGTGAGCCAAATCAAATTACATAAAGATGATTACCCCATTAGACCAATTGTCGCATTCAAAAATTCACCTGCACAATTTCTTACCCAAAAGATCGCTAAAAACCTACCATATATTCTTGATTACAAATCTAAATATAGCATCAAAAATTCATTCGAATTATGCGATAAACTAAAGAATATAACACCAACTCATCAACAGTGCCTCATATCCCTGGACCTCTACACTAATGTTCCTATAAATCATACATTAGACTTCATAACTAAAATGCTTAGAAACACTAATTTAGCCCCAACACACATAGTTAGCATTTCCGAAATTCTAAAAACAATATTAAGCCAAAATTTTTTTAACTTCAACAAAAAGTTTTATCAAATGAGTGAAGGCTTACCTATGTGCTCCTCTCTTTCTCCATTATTCGCGAATATTTTTATGGACTACATAGAAGCTACAATTATGGATGAGAACTGCTATTTTCAGATAATGTTATGTTTTGGGGTAGATATGTGGACGATGTCCTCTGCATCTAGCAGGGACCTACTTCGCTCATAAATGATTTTCTTAATTACATTAATAACATACACCCAAATATTATCTTCACTATGGAAATGAAGGTCGATAACTCTATAAATTTCTTGGATCTGATGATTAACCGTAACCTTCAACTTAATAAATTTTCTTTTTCAATCTATAGAAAACCTCAATATACGGATGTTATTATATCTGCAGATACAGCCCATATGTTCACACATAAAGTAGCTAGGTTTAACTCACTTCTATATCGCCTAAATAAGCTCCCTTTGGGTGAAACCCCCATAATGAACTTGACACCATAATAAACATTGCAATAAACAATGGCTACACCCTTCAACTCATCAATAAGATTAATTATCGTATCAAACGAAAATTGAACAACAATATCATTAATGTACCAAATACTATTGTTAGAATTACCAATAAATATAATGTCATTAATTATAATCACACAAACCTAAATAACCTAACACAAATTTTCAAAAGATATAATGTTAATCTAACCTTTAAAAATCTTAATTCAATAGGTAGTTTCTTATATAACACATTAAATAGACAAGAAACCTTGGATAGGGCAGGAGTTCATAAAATAACTTGTCCTGAATGTGGGGCCACATATATAGGTGAGACAGGCCGAAAGTTGAGCATCAGAATCAAGGAACGCGCTAGAGATAAAATTAAATCAGAAGTTGGAAGACATATGTTGTGTACGGGGCATTAGATAGGAATAAAAGATATAGAATTAATTAAAGATGTCAGTAATTTGAGAATTAGAAAACTAATAGAAGCGAAAGAAATTTATAAAGAGATGAAATACAATAGTAATAATTGCCTTAATAAAAAAATTTACCAGAAAATCGAACCTTTGTTTAAATTGTTAATTTAAGTTTAGAACCCTTAACTAAATAGATAATTTTAGTATTGAGTAGTTGTGAGGATTTGTCATTTGTTCAATTGCGTAAGTTGGGTTGCATAGTGTACCCCATTTGTTGTTCGAGCCACGTGACGATTTGCATACCATCTGTCTTCGCCTTTTGTGTGTTTGCGTGTTATAACCTTAGTGTCCACTCGTCACACTAAATTAATTAAGTTAAAGACATCATCCATAGTCATCCGCTTGTAAATCTGTGATTAATTGGTCCAAAAAGTATGCAACATTGCTCTCTGCCTTTTTCTTCTTTGACTTTGCAACATTTTAACTAAGGTAATATATAATGTACGGGCGCATGTCCCATTAACCCTAACACAACTTCATACTTATTTAAATGTGATTATATTGTAATATTTTATAGATTTTAAATGTTGATAATTTGATTTTTTTGGATATTGTTGTTTTGTGATGTATTCTCATCTCAATTTGTTGTTCCCTCTAGCGCATGAAAAGGACCGCGGTAGCGGATGAAACTGTAGCGTGACGAATAAATAAAAAAGAATCAAGATTTTATAGTCTTTTATTTAATAATTTTTATTGAATTTCCATTCCTCTTTCTTTTACGTCTGTAATAAATTGATGTATACTTGTAATGGTGTTTTGGTATTGTTATCGTTTTCTTTAAAGCGCTATCCTAACCTAATTTTTTGAATCGACGGAGGAAACATTTAGATTAGAATTTGACTATGAAGTATTATGAACTTTAAAGTTACATTTTTAGGGTAATTGGTGCTATAGGTTGAGTAGCAATTCGACCTTGGACCTTTAGAACTAAAATTTGAGGAAATTTGACTTTCAAGCCTTTTTGTGCAATTGAGTTAAAATAGGGAATTATATAAGTTGTAACTTACTTATTTTTGCGACTTAAAAATAACTTATTGGTAGTATTTGTTTCAAGGGATTACCTTTAGGTTAAATTTAGACTAAAATATACTTAATAAATGCGTTTAAGGTTTAAAGAATATGAGGTTTATTTCGAAGTTATATTTAACCAAATGTTGACCTGTTTTTTTACTTATAAGTTTCATGACTATTAAGTTGTACTTTTGATGTTAGTTTTTGGTAATATAAAACTTATAATCTTTACTTGAAACACATTTTGAATATAAAATTAAAAATTAAGTTGCAAATTAGTTAAATTTAACTTATTTAAGTTATTTTTCCTTAACCACAGGTATAATTGACCAATGATGTTGGTTGGGCAATGTCTGTTATTGATATCATATACCTGCACAATTGGCGGAGGCGCGCGAGGACTAATTGGCATCATGCTTTACAGTCGCGCAAACCTTATTAACAGCTAATTTACACTTATTACATTAATACATGAAAAGGTGTAGGTAGCTCTAGACAACATTTCCTTTACTTCAAGCAGTATAAATGAAAATAAATCCCCGTCACTGGATTCTCACAAATCCGCAGAAAATGATTCATACCCATCATCCACGATTTGCGCGATATCGACACGCCAGCTTCGATGTAACAACGGACAATTAAGATTGCTGATCTCTGGAAGCGTTTTATTTCAATTGCGATTCGTTTCGCGAAAGGATTATATGCGGAGAATGCGGCAAAAAGAAAGAATTGCGCGAGGGTCTCACGGAAATCCCTCTGCCTTCCACTCGTCAGGGATCGACGATTGATTAAGGATATTTACACAGCGCTCGCTAGATTTTTTTGCGGAGATAACGCACACCGAACGTCCGGGCCGCAAATCCCGCAAAGAGTTTTTTGCCCCCGATGATTTGCAAGGTATGTCATTAATGTTAATTAGCGGCGAGGACGCGTCTTTTGGTTCGGTGCATTTTTGCAAATTTTCCTTTGATATTTTGATATTTAATTAATGCAGCTTGACGTGCGAACCTTTTGACGAAGATCATTTCACTACACCTAAAAGCAGCCATGGTGTAACGTAATTAAAATTCTCTCTACGTTACTCAATCCAGAGTCATGGCACTCAGTTCCAATATAATAGAACAGCATTCATAGTAATGGAGAACAAACTGCTGTGCTCTGCAATTGTAATATTTAGATCACAGTCATCGAAACGTGCTCGCAGTTAAAAGAGAAATAAAGTCAGGTCATAAAGGTGACTCTTTTCGTTGCTGATCGTTTGTTACCTAATAAACAATTTTTCTCCTGGGGAAATTGCTCAACGGTTATAGAAGCGCTTAAACAGCTTCACCAAGGATATTACAATACATTGCTTCACTTTCTTTAACTGTGATTTTGTTAAGTTCAATTTATGGTAGCACAAGATTTATAGAGCAGCGAAAACAAAAGAGTGCAGCCGATCACTTGACCAACTAGACTGGATAATTGCTCACGGGGCTTTAATAACCCCGTTGCCATTCAATTGGCTCGCACAATAATAAAATCTAATAATTAGTTCGGCATAATAGAATGAGGCGAGGATAATGCGAACGGGTTGTAGTGAAGCAACAACTCTCGAAAACCTCTTAATAAACGTAATATCTAATTAATTTATGTTCTCCCCGATCGGACTTACGTAATAAATCTCAATATTAATTTCGCTGTACTCACTTATTACACAGACCTTTAATAGAGTGAGCAGTTTCCTTTTGAAGTGCACGTAGCCGCGCTGCATATTCAATATAGTAGTAGTAATATTTTTTACCACTTTTCTATTACTCGCCGCCGGAACATAATGATAATTCAATTTTATATGCTGATTTTTGTCTTCGGTTTTTGCACCGCCGAGATATTGCTGTTCTTACCATTTTTAAATAATTATTTTACTATTAACTACGTGACTTTTAGATGCAACTTCCTCTCTAGGCGGTAAGTAAGAAATAAATTAAATTGTCCCGATATTTCTTCAAGGGATGACTCTGCACCGTTTTTACCATTACAAATGTTCTATTTGCCCATTCATATCCTACTCTGCCTCGTTAGATATGCAAATTTTTACTTTTTGTTTACTTACGTAATTTGTTACACTTGTTGCAGAGTGCCAATCATTGGAAACGTATTCAATAAATTGCTACTTAGCACCAACGATTTAATAATTTATTCCTGCCTTGTTATTTAAAGTTAGTCTAATCTAATTGAATGCACACTTGCGGAGTACTTATTAAGCTGAACCACAGAACGACTACACGATCGGCCGTGCAAAACTAGACATTTGATAATCACCAATTATGATTACCCTCGAATAAGGGGTTTTCGCCTTCGAATCGCCTCCAAATAACGTGTCATTATGTAGAACGTATGTGTACATTTCCATTTTGTGCCCATAATCAGCGGTTTTGAAATCAAAATCAATTACTTATAGCAATAAATAAGATTGTGCAATAATCCTATCGTAGCGGTGCTGCATAGGCGTGACGTTTGCCATAAAAATCAAAATGTTTTATAGCCCCGCAATTTCTCGAGATTATTGTTACAATAAAATAGGTTTCCTAATGCGACCGATAAGAATTTTCTGAGCTCCCTTTTAGACCACGTAAAAGGGTAATGTATTATCAACTCGTGATAAGACAATGCGAAACCGATTCAAGAGTAGGTAAAAGGCCAATGCGGCCATTTAAAAGTGCAAAATGTCAATTTGTTTCTCTATTTCTCTTTAAAGTGCCTCAACACGCGATCGGTGATCCAGAACATTATCGTAGGCCGAAGAAACTCCGATAGAGTCCGTCGTGTTTGACTAATCGCCCATAAATAATTTTTGTTCGGGGGCTATTCATTAATTTTCTTTCTAATTTTGAAGTTGTATAATTTTTGTTTTTTAAATGAACAAAACAATAAAGCAGAGCGTGTTGTTTGGGTTGCATAAAGCGCAGGTAGTATTGTTGCTGGTTTCCCTGTAAAACAATGTATCCTCTACTCCTTTCCTTTGAACTTTAATTGCTTTGTTTGGAATTTTTAAATCGACTCCTGTTGCCTCATTCTAATCAACACGTTTCACTGCACGATGCTTATTTTCCACAAACATTTATATTTTCAGGCACGGTTTAACACTATCTGCTCCCATCTACAACAAATAATTTAACGTTAATTTATATAAGTAATTGAGAAATGTTAATTACGCCGTACGAGCAGAGCGATTGCAGTAAAGCTTATGTTGTTGTGTGTACTATATACGCGCTTAGATCGCAACAACATTTATCCAACTATAATGTAACGTACATTTTATCTGGGCTACTTAGGTAATTAAATTTATTAAATTTATTATTTACCTACGGACACATTCGCTGTAGTAATGTAGGCGAAAGGAATAGTTTTTTAATAATAGTAATGTTGCTAATAAATATACGAGTTCAATTTTCCTCTAACCTACTGCAGTAAAAAAAAATGCGTTATAAGCTCGTATATCCCCATCAAAGTGACCTTAAGATCTCGTTTCAAATAAATACCAGCGAAGTCGAGATCAATCAAATCCTTGAGACAAGATGGTGAGATAGAATCTCAAATATTTATTATTTGCTGTAAGGACTATCCGCGCTCTCTGTCATTCTGGTATTTCTCCCCATTTTGCTAGAAGTAATACAAATATACGGATTTCTTCTCGTGTAAAACCTCTATCTGTCGGTCAATCTTAATAGTTTCGCAGTCCAGCGGAATGCATCCTTGTTCGAATCCTATACGCAACTGGTCTTTATGTTCCCAATATGACAAGAGTAAATCATTTCTCGCCAGGTTGAACTCTGGTAAATAATGTTCTCAGCGGTAGCCTCCTACAAAGTGCCTCCGAGCGGTCCTCAGAGGCTGCTCTGTGAAGGAACTACTTTTAAGTCTGCTGCTTTTGAGAATAACTAATGCGTAAACATTTTGGCTTTACACAATCGTACGCTTATCTATTATTAACAAAGATAGCTTTTATACAAATACAAACATAATATGTTATAAAAAAAACTTGAACTTTAAATATTAAATTGTTTCTTTTTGTAAAACATGCATTTATTTGAAAGTTTTGGGGTTTGTCTGTCCACAATATTTTAGGACCTTTTCTTCTTTTTTGGTGCATTGATTCCAAACATACTGTGACTAATGCGGGGATACCTCGCTGCTGTGCTCTAAAACGACACTTATTGAAACATTCCGAAAACGGAAACGGCGGGAGATTCAAATAAACCCGTAAACTTTATTTGGCCAAAATTACCTGTGATCGTCTAGTATTTGGTAGGAACCCTTTTTCGTTGTTTTCGTAGCATCCCAGAATTCGTAGGCAAAGTCACGTCAAAGAAAATTACGCCATTAAGGTGAGAACTGTTATTGAGAGTATGCGAAATGAAAATGTAATGAAGAATGAATTCAATGGAAATGTCAAGTTGTTCGTGTGTCTGTGTGTGTGTGATTTCTGTGATTTTAACTGTTTGCATTTAACTTAGTTATTTGAATTATTCAATGATTTTAATACTTGGACAGTTCTGTTACTAAGAAAGTCCTCTAGTGGATGACACATCATAAACAACTTGTCAGATGTTCAAGACCACAGTAGTCTACAATCTCCGTGAAGAAATTTAAAAACCGAATGCCAACTAACCCCTAATGCCAACTAACCCCGGTCTCCCCTAATTAACTTTATACTTAAATATATTTTTTAAATAAACAATCTAACCCTTTCAAAAATGCATCCTACATAATTCATTATCCCGAGTCCAATTCGCAATAATATCTTTACACCAACGTTGCTTTACACCGAGGAATAGAAGTTCCGACATTGCGGAAAGTTTCCGTTTCGGGCAATTTCTTCCAGTTGGAAATCAATTTGCCGGCAAATATGGTTAAAAGGCCGCGATGTAATTTCACTTAACTCGTTAAGAGTCGGAGCTATGGGGGCTTTGGGCCGTTTCCACTTCTGTAGTTGCGCTAGAGATGGAGGAATTTCATTTGGGGCGCGGCTTAGACATGTAAATTTACTTTATCGGGAATTTTACTGCTTTCACCTGGAGAGAGATGAACCATATAACTTGGAAGCTATATCCATGGAGGACTTTTTCGTTGTTAGGGCGATTTACGTTTACTACTTTTGGCATTTTAGCTGATATAAATGTATAATATATTGCACTATATGTTAATAGATTATATAATATTATATTTGTTTTTGGGTTTAATCACATATTATATGTGGTTTAATCAAGGAAGATTACTCTTGCTAATAATGTATTATCTGCACTACTAGTTTCTGCCCTAACTAGGACCTTCGACAGGTGCTGGAAAACCCAAATTATCACAGTGAATTCAATTAAATTATCAGTTTTAAAAAAATAATTTAATATTAGAAGGACGCACGCACGTGTGCGACTTCACAAATAAATTACACTTTGTCAGTGTCAATTTAACTAGTTGAGCATTGATGAGATTATAATTTTCTTAAAAGTTTAACTATAACTTTTAAGAAAATTAGAATCTCCACTACATGCCATATAAGCTGTGGAAGTGTTATATAAAAGTGATCATATTTATTAAAGCTATTTAACAGTGATGATTAAACCCAAATGTTAAAAATTTTAATTTTTCACATCCACTATAAGTTCCAATTACAAATCGCTTTATTTGTGGTGATTCGTAGATTTTACAAAGAATTTGCCAAAATTCACATCTTAGGAAACAATTTTCATTGAATGTTAATTAAATAGAATCTGGAAATTGTCAAGCCAATGAAACATTTTTTAAAGCAGAATTTTAGTCGACGCTAATACTGATCAATAATCAAATTTTGTATGCAAATATTTCTTGGTGCTTTTAGAGGTCTAACGGTGTGTTTTGAAGCAAAGTTTGTTGTCAAAAAATATTGAACTGTTTTATTAAACCATTTATAGTATTGTTTTATAAACGCTACTAACTTCTTTATAAACCATCTATAAAATAGATTTATAGGATTGTTTTATAAACGTTAAATTCCTTTATTGAACCATCTATAAAGTAGATATATAGTGTTGTTTTATAAACATTTATAACTCCATTAATAAACTGTTTATAAAGTAGATTTATTGTGTCGTTTTATAAACGTTTCTAACTCCTTTATTACGCCATCTGTAAAGTAGATTTATAGTGTTGTTTTATAGGCGTTCCTAACTGCTTTATAAAACTTCTGTATAAACTAGTTTTATAACGTTATCATATAAACGTTTCTAACTCTTTTATAAAACCTGATTATAAATATGATTTATAATCATGTTATAAAACAAGATGATCTCTTTTATAAAACCTATATGATTTTCGATGCAAATGTAGGTTTTTAAAAGTACTTATAAAACATATAGGTTTAAGAACTTCCATTATAAAGTAGTTATATAATATATTGGCCATATAGTTACTCCAATATGTTACTTGGGTGCTCAATATAATATGCATAATCAAGTCATAAACTACCCTTGATTCCTGCAGCAGACAGGATTCATCGTATATTTTTTACGTTATCCTACACTTTTGATGTTATCTGAACCTATCAGTACATTGTTAACAACTTCGAGGAACTTCCGGGAATTCATTAAGCTGAGCCCAAGTTTGGAGCGAACGTTCAGCAACACACGATGCCAACCAGCGAAACGTAGCTTTTGGGCAAAGGGTTAAATTAATTATCTTTCGGGGAAAAACGAAAATAACTGGGTAACAGCACAGACTCGTCGGCTGGAGCTTAACAACTCCACACAACGCATCTGACGCTTTATTGCGCCAAAACCGTCGTGTTTTTCCTCTTTTATCGCCTATTTCATTATTTGGGCTTGTCCTGCTTGGACTGGATGCGAATGCAAAAAAAAAGACATTTGTAGTGTACGAGATTGGGTTTTGTATTGTGCTGTAAAACCTCTACTTTGGTTTCTTAATAATGAAAAAGAAACGTAGTAATAATAGAGATAATATCTGTGGTAACAATAGATCAACGTTGTAATAATTCAACGTTATAACACATGGGCTGAAAAGTCCCGTGCCTAATAAAGAAAACGCTTTTTTTTTGTTCAAAATTGGCTTTATTCATCAACGTAATCTCCGTCAAGAGCCAAACAATCATTCCAGCTTTCTTTTGAAGGTTAGTACTAACTAAAAAAGCGATGAATGCAATAAGACTAGCGCCATTTATGTGTTAGGCCCGTGACTTTTCAACCCATGTGTTAATAATTCAACTTGTAATAAATCAACGTTGTAATAAATCAACGTTGTAATAAATACATACATTACAGTTATATGTCATCATTGGATTGCGGCGTATGTTGGGTTGCCTAATTTAAAGAACTTACAAAATTAAAGTTTTAAAAGAAAGCAGCCTAATAATTCATTTGTAAAGTACACACAGATAAGTTATTTTTCTGTATATCATCAGATATTTTACACTTCAATAATCAAATTTGAACCAACTAAAACGTTATAACCATCCTGATACAATTAAACGAAATTAAAAGAATAAAAGCTAAAAACACATGAGTAAGCTATGAAACCAAGCTCAATAATGCAGACATTGTCTTAAGTAAAAATGAAACGATTTGGCTTACCTAGAATACGTTGGAAACGATCCCCGAGCTTAGGTCAGCTGATTTTGGCAGTTTTCCAATGCCCAAATGCCCATTTTCCCAAAATTTTCATGGAAATTAGGAAGAGACGAAACGACGCCATCAGGAAACTGACAGTTAGACATAGGAAGTAGGCATTGTCTCAGGTGTCTAGATTTTAATATATCGATAAATTTAACGATATCCATAGATATACTTCTGACAGGTCCATTTCCGGGAAGGCCTACTATTTTTTGGGGAATTTTGGCGCGCTATTCAAAATTGAAGCTATACCGTTTGGGACTTGTTATGTGTTAAGTACTTTTTCCATTTGATTATTATTCAATATTTTATTATTGTTTTTAATAATATGTGTTTATTAATAATGTGTTTATTAATAATGTGTTTATCTATAATGTATTTATTAATAATGTGTTTATCAATAATATATTTATTAATAATGTGTTTATCAATAATGTATTTATTAATCATCCGTTTATTAATAATATATATATATATATATATATATATTATTAATAATGTGTTTATTAATAATGTATTTATTAATAATGTATTTATTGATATCTTCCTTAATGATCCAAGCTAAAAAACTCATCCAACAAACAACAAATTGCGCCGACTAATTGGAGTTCAAAAAAACGATCTCATTCGCGTGCCAGCGCTTTCCAAACAATGCGGAAAAATAACAGCGATACACCTTAAGTAGAAAATCTGGCACGAACGCGAAAGGAAATTGATGAAAGATAAGGCGGCGTAAGAGGGTGTATTTATTACGGCGCTCTAGCGAATTATTGTATCGTTAATGCCAGGTTTTAAACCGAGGGCGGAGACTTTCAAATGGAAAAAAAGAATCAGGAAACCGTCCGATGGCTTTCTCAAAATAGTTTGTAATTCCTTTTGCCGTCCTTTGTCCGCGCCATTGAATTTTTGAAAGCTCCTTTAAAGCTTTCGTGCATACAAACTTGCGCATTTTTTGCAAGGGATCGTGCATTGATGGCTTCGGGGGCTTTGGGGACATTAAAAGTCCGGGGTATCGGGGGAAACATTTCAAATTGTGAGTTTTGGGGCTTATTCGTCCTTTAGAAATTCGTAATAGCGGCTATCTATTCATTTTATCTCATCTATATTCGCATATACATAGCAATCTTGCTTCCAAGCAAGGACGAAGAAGATAGATTTATTCTTTATTCAAAGATTAAATTTTAAACTGTTACCCTACCAGATTTAACCCCTTTGTGGTATTTATTAAATTGTGGGATTACACCTCCTCTACTTAGTATTCATAATTCAGTACTTTTGCGTCAATGCGGCTTCCTAAATAAGGGCGCAAATTGGCTCGACTCTCATCGAGGGTTAAAGCTGATGGATGCTTGTACGCACTAGAGCTTTATATCGAAGCTAGAGCTTTAGAGCGAAGCTTTATAGCGCAGAAATATGAACAAACATAAAAAATAAATCAACACTTCTTACATATACGTAAGTACATGTAAAGTAGCAGTTGCGTGTCTAGCCTGTTGGGAAATCCACGCAAGCATGCAATATATCCACAAAAATAGGCTCTTTAAATTTATACTTGTTTCCCCTTATTTTATTATTTTCGCAACTAACGAACGCTTTGATTATTATCACTTGCATTTATGCCTCCGAGCAACACCGACCCCCAAGGAGAATAATATACAATACTCTGCTTCCTTCTGTTATTACGATTGTACGAAAGGGGAATGGGAAACTTCAACATTGTAAATTTCCCTCTATTCTCCGGGCCGTCGCTTTGATTCCTTTCCTTTCCTCTCTCTGTTTATTATTCAGAAATTCGCGCAGAAATTTACATATCAACTATTTCTGTAATAACACTGCGACACCCTTTCTTCAGCGCCACCAGTCTTGGGCATAAATTGTATGTACAGTCGTCGGCGAATCGAATGTAGAGAAATTTAATCGAATCACATAAAATTAAATTATATCCAATCACTTAAAATTAAATTATATCCAATCGCTTAAAATTAAATTTTATCCAATCGCTTAAAATTAAATTTTATCCAATCGCTTAAAATTAAATTTTATCCAATCACTTAAAATGAAATTTCATCCAATCACTTGTATGTGTAGTCAAATGCACGACTTTATTCACATTTATTCCTTCTTCTTTACGTTCAAAAATGATACAAAATAAATGAAACAATGCTCAGAGATCACATGTCAAAAAATAATTATTATATATATATACAGGGTGTCCCAACCTCGGCGGATCGGTGGATTGTGACTTTATTACTGAAGATAGATCAACTGTGTAAATACAAAAGTTATATTGCTTTAAAAAAGGTACCTTTTTAAAATATTT
>JAWQRP010003266.1:0-13671 GCA_033557875.1 Quadriops clusia | reverse complement strand
CTTTTACTACAAAATTTTAACTACTTTTCCTACAAATTTCGACAATTTTTCCTACACATTTCGACCATTTTTCCTACACATTTCGACAATTTTACCTACAAATTTCAGCAATTTTTGCTACATTTCGACAATTTTTCCTACAAATTTCGACAATTTTTCCTACACATTTCGACAATTTTCAGTACAAATTTCGACAATTTTTCCTACACATTTCGACAATTTTCCCTACAAATTTCGACAATTTTTCCTACACATTTCGACAATTTTTTCCTACAAATTTCAACAATTTTTCCTACATTTCGACAATTTTTCCTACATATTTCGACAATTTTTCCTACAAATTTCAACAATTTTTCCTACATTTCGACAATTTTCTACAAATTTCAACAATTTTTCCTACATTTCGAAAATTTTTCCTACAAATTTCAACAATTTTTTCTACAAATTTCGACAATTTTTCCTACAAATTTCGATAATTTTTCCTACAAATATCGACAATTTTTACTACATTTTGACAATTTTTCCTACAACTTTCGACAATTTTTCCTACAAATTTCGACAATTTTTCCTACAAATCTCGACAATTTTTCCTACAAATCTCGACAATTTTTACTTCAAACTTTCGATAAAATTTCCAAACTATTTTCAACAAATTTTCGCCAATTTTTACAAACAAATTGCCAACAACTTCTCAATAACTTCTCTTGCGCAATAACCGTTTGAGTGTTGTGGTGTGTACGCTACTAACTTTTAGGAGAAGCCCGAACCCGAAGAAGACGAAACCAACGAAGGCAACCGAGAAGAGTACCTCTACGAAAACGTCCAAATCGTCAAGACCAACGTCAAACCTGCGACATACAGCTCCGTCGAACCCTCACCCAGCGCCCCGCAGAATGGTCGACTTTCCAACAACTCGAGCGCAGACTTTATCCAAGTCGAGAAAGAGAGTTATAACGAATCGACTGAGAACAGCCTACGGAATGGCCACAAACAAAACGGAACAAAACGAGAGACAAAGGAAACCCCAAAGATTGAACAAGAAGAGATAGAGTTTGTGCCAGCTGACGATCTGTCGATAGAGAACCAAGAAGTCGTTGGACTAGAAGATGAGACGGCACAAAATGAAACAATTGCACAAAGCAAAATTGCACAAGGCGGAATTGCACAAGGCGAAATTGCACAAGGCGAAATTGCACAAGGTGAAATTGCACAAAACAAAACAGATAAGGAAACAAAAGAATACAAATCAACAGAATACAAAACAACAGAACATGAAACAACAGAATACAAAACAACAGAATATAAAACAACACAATACGAAACAAGAGAATACGAAACAACAGAATACAAAGCAAAAGAATACAAAACATCCGAATACGAAACAACAGAATACAAAACAATAGGAAACGAAACAACAGAAACCAATAAAACAAAAACAAATATAACAAAAACCAAAACGACAGAAAAACAAAATGAACAAACTAGCCTAGATCCAGAAGAAAAAATATTCAACAACGAAAACGAAAGCAATAGCGAGCAATACGCCTTAACAGCCAAGCCGGACATTCTGGAGAATTTATCGACTTTAAACGATGACCAATCGTCTCAGAAACCAATGGAATTTGAAATGGACGTAACGAGTCCGACTGCAGGCAAGCCTAACCTAACGTTGCCGACGACTTGTTTAATCGCTTCAGAAAGCTTAGATTTAGAAAATCCCGATCTTAAGTCAGTCAAGGATCGTATGTTCCTTTCAACGGACTCAACTTCTTGTTTGCTATTCACACAAACGGTCACGTCGCCGATGTTGACGCCTTCCGAGGAAAACATCGACTTTTTGAAAGGCTTCCGGAGGCAGTCAAGTCAAAATACCAATTCGGACTCGAATACTAATTCGAGTAGCACGACAAAGAGCGACCATGAGAACGATGGCCTGTACGATAACGAAGCTTCGAACAAAAACAACGAATCGAACAAAAATGACGATTCGAACAAAAGTGACGATTCGAACAAAAGTGATCATTCAAATAAAAGTGATCATTCGAATATAAGTGATCATTCGAATAAAAGTGATCATTCGAATAAAAGTGATCATTCGAACAAAAGGGATCATTCGAACAAAAGTGATCATTCGAATAAAAGTGATCATTCGAATAAAAGTGATCATTCGAACAAAAGTGATCATTCGAATAAAAGCGACCGTTCGAACAAAAGCGACCGTTCGAACAAAAGCGAGCATTCGAACAAAAACTTAAACAAAAGCGACGACTTGAACATAAGCGACGATTTGAATAAAAGCGACGACTTGAATAAATGCGACGACTTTAAGAAAGGTGATGATATGAACAGAAGTGACAATTTGAACAAAAGTGAAGATTTGAATAAAGACAATGAAGTGTTCAATAATACATTGAATACAGCTTCAAGTGACGAACTTATTATTGGAAGTCAAGTTAACATAGAAAGCAATATAAATGTACGAAACAGACTGAACAGTAAAAACAAGGATAAAGAAAGTGATTATTTAGGGAATGTAGTAGGTGTAAAAGATGATGTAGAATATGAAGTAAATATAGGAAGCGAAGTTAATGTAGAAAATAATGTTAACTTAGAAAACGAAGATAACGTAGAAAACGAAGTTAACATAGAAAACGAAGTTAACATAGAAAACGAAGGTAACGTAGAAAATGAACTTAATATAGAAAGCGAATTTAACGTAGATAGTGGAATTAACACGGAAAACAAAGCGAACATAGGAAACAAACGTTTCGTAGAAAAAGAAATAATCTACGCGAATTTACCCCAAGAGCACATATACGAAAATATTAGTGGAACCGTGCATAAGGAAAACATCTATGAAAATTGGGAAACTGTGCAAAATTTCAATTCGGAGAATCGAACTGATAGGACAGTCGACTTTCAAAACGAAACGGTAGAAGAAGTAGCGAAACAAACGAAGACTACTGAAGTGAAACGAACGAGCACTTCGGAAGTCAGACAAATGAACACTTCGGAAGTAAGGCAAATGAATACTTCGGAAGTAAGGCAAATGAATGCTTTGGAAGCAAGGCAAATGAACACTTCGGAAGTAAGACAAGCGAACACCACAGAAGTCAAGCAGTCGAAGCATTTCGCCCACAACGAGATTGTGTGCGAGAAAACGAGACAATTCGAGCAAATCATTGCTCAGGCCGAAGAGGGGGGCCACTTGGTGAGCCCCTCTAAGCCCCAGCCGATAATCAGCCCCACGCAGAACATTCAGGCCTTAAAGAGTGTATTTATGAAGACTGACGACTCGTCAATTACGAAAGTGAGCTGCGAGAAACCTGCCGATCTTTCCGAGCTGAAGACTTTGGACGTCATGAAGCAGATTCACAAGTTCGAGAACATCAGTCCGAATAAGGAGAGTTGTGAGGATGAAACTTCGTTGAATTCTGTAAGTATTTCTACTCGATTTATTTCCAGTCGTAGTCGACTCTACTACTATTCTATTCTACTAGTATTTGATTATACTAGTACTCGATTCTACTAGTACTCGATTCTACTAGTACTCGATTCTACTAGTACTCGATTCTACTAGTACTCGATTCTACTAGTAGTCAATTCTACTAGTAGTCAATTCTACTAGTAGTCAATTCTACTAGTAGTCAATTCTACTAGTAGTCAATTCTACTAGTAGTCAATTCTACTAGTAGTCAATTTTACTAGTAGTCAATTCTACTAGTAGTCAATTCTACTAGTAGTCAATTCTACGAGTAGTCAATTCCACTAGTAGTCAATTCTGTTAGTACTCGATTCTATTAGCACTCAAATTGACTATTATTCGATTTTACTAGTACTCAATTTGACTAGTGTTTGATATAATAGTACCATTGAATATAGAGTATCTACTCTATATTCAATGGTAGTACTCTATTCAATTAGTACTTAAAGTCAATAAATCATATTATATATATTACTATAAGTTGAAATGAAGTACTTTAAGTCAATTATAAGTACCGTAAGACGATTGTAAGTACTGTAAGACGATTATAAACACTATAAATCGGTTGTAAGATACTGTAAGTCGATTGTAAGTACGGTAACTTGATTGTAAGTACCGTAACTTGACCGTAAGTACTGTAACTTGATCGTAAGTGCTGTAACTTGATTGTAAGTACTGTAACTTGATTGTAAGTACATTGACTCGATTGTAAGTACTTTGACTCGATTGTTTTACAATAGAAGCTTATTCAATGTTGTAACCCAATTTAACTCGATTTTCTTAACTTGGTGTTTATTTTATGATTAATTTAAATTAATTTATTTACCGTTATTTTTAATTATTTTTTTTTTACTTTACCTTTTTTCTTTCACAATTATGTAGAGCTCAGAAATAACAACGGAAACCACGACGACTTACACGGAAACGTTCGAGACGAAATCCACCCAAGACAAATCGTTAAAGAAGAAAAAGTCGAAAAAATCTAGGAGCCATGAGAAAGAGAATATTTCTGTTGTGAGTTTTGTTTATTTTTTTCTGTTTGTTGAGTTTTTTTTTGTGTTTTATTGATTATTTGTGTTTTATTGATTATTTGTGTTTTATTGATTATTTGCCTTTTATTGATTATTTGTCTTTTATTGATTATTTGTGTTTTATTGATTATTTGTGTTTTAAAAGTGTTTTAAACGTCTTTTATAAGTGATATTTAGTGGTTTGTTTGTTTATTTAAACACATGTTATTTCATTTAGGGTTTTATTCCTCTGATATATTATTACCGCATCTCGACTTAGGAATGTTTTAAATTTAATTAACGTTTCAAATCCAATTCTATAAATTATTTCAGACTTTTATCAAATTATGTGTAAAATATAAGCTGAATTATGATTGCCGTTTGATGACAGTTCTAATGTTTTGTTTCTAGAGCGACACTAATAACACTAACAAAGCCGATGACTGTCACTACAACGTGAACGTCAAAAACTTGGTAAGTAGGCTTAAATTTATGCTCGATATCTAAGTTCGAATCTGTAAATTCGAATCTGTAAGTTTTAATCTGTAAGTTTGAAACTGTAAGTTTGAATCTGTAAGTTCAAATCTGTAAGTTCAAATCTGAAAATTCAAATCTGTAAGTCCGGCTTACTTAGTTTAAATCAGTAAGTTTGAATCCTAAGTGCAAATATCCAAGTTTGAACATCTAAATTTGAACTTACTGCATCGTTTGAATTTTCTGAACTTTTTTGAGTTTGCTGCATTTTTGTATTTTTGTGTTTACTGCATTGTTTTGTGCATTTGCCTGCTGTTGCCTGCGCCTGCCTGCTCTCCCAAAATAAAAATAAAATCACGCAAAATCAGTGCCGAAGTTTCGGAGATTTGACGAAAATAGGCTCCGAACGCTACCACAACGAGAAAAACAAAGACGACCACCAGCTGGTAAGAAATTTTTCTTTAGTGTTACTCGCTTGTTTAACTGTTAAATTAAGAGTTTAACTATTAAAAGAGTTTAAGTATTAAAAAAGTCTAATTATTAAAAGAGTCTAACTATTAAAAGAGTCTAACTATTAAAAGAGTCTAACTATTAAAAGAGTCTAACTATAAAAAGAGTTTAATTAATAAAATAGTTAAACTGATAAAAGAGTTTAACTGTTAAAAGAATTTACGTGTTAAATGAGTTTAACTGTTAAAAGCAAAAAACAAAAGTGTGCTACTAGTGCTTCATTTGTTATTCGTGCTTTTTGTTGTTTCTCCTATGCTTACTTTCTTTTGTTTGCATTAATATTAAACACGGAATTGAATGTTTTTCATCGCCGTAAAGATAATTGCCGAATGAATTAACAAATAACTAAATAACGTGCTATTAATGAGCAACAGAGTGTAGTAAAAGAATTAATTGATGACTCAATTATTCCTTGGAAGAAATAAAAGAATTGTGGATAAATGAATTGCGAATAAGAAGTGCATTGTTGGATATAAATATGATATATAATTATTAAAAAATTATTATTAATAAAAAATTGTAATTAAAAAATTATTATTAAAAATAATTTTTAATAAATAATTATTAAAATACCATTATGGAAAAAATATTATTATGTATGTATTTAAAAAAAAATGTATTAAGTCTTAAAAAATATAATTATGCACTTAAAGACATTTAATTGCCAAAAAAGAACTTAACAACCGTTTCGAAGTAAAAAGCACCATTTCTTTAACTGCACAACTTTTATTGGACGAAGGCATTAATGGCCCGTTTTATTATTATTTTATTTTGTTTTATATTTGCGACAAACCTAGAGAACTAAATCTATGACTGATGTAAGAGCCTTGGAGCCGATTAGGAACCTTGAGAATGTTTTCGGTAGTGTCTCAGTAAAGGCCTTGGTAAGACTTATTAATACGGGTGATTTTTGGTGATTGAGGAAAAGCGAGAAAAAGATTTTTTTCTTTTCTTTGTAATAATTGCATTTGTTTTTGTTTCGTCCCGTTTATTCCCTAGACCTCAGTCGTTAAAAATCACGAAGTAGGATTTAAGTAGTTCTTTAAATTAACCCTACAAGTTTAACTTTCCACTGACATTTTAGCATCTTATTCAATCGTTCATTTAGTTATTAATAATTAGTTTAGTTATTATTATTATTAATTATTATCATTAATTATTATCATTAATTATTATCATTAATTATTATTATTAATTATTATTATTATTAATTTATTATTATGTTTAAAATTTGTTGTCATTAATTAAGAGAATCTCGTTTCCGTTATTTTTTTTTGCATGACGAACTAACAAAACCCGCATCTTGTGCTTGTGCATCCGTTTATAGAGAGATAAGTTTAGCTTATTTAGTGCATCGACTAACAATGGCGCTACTTGTAATAAGTCGTTTAGTAAAGGGAGCTTTCATTTGTTGGTGAGTAAAAATTCGTGTCACATTATGTTAAAATTCTTTCTATTTCTTTAGCACAGAATATATTTTTTTAATATAATATATTTGTAATATAATATAGTTACAATATAATATAGTTATAATATAATATAGTTATAATATATTATATTTGTAATAGAAATATATTATTATTATAGTTCTCGCACAAACATAATTTTTCTCTTTTCACGTTTCTAGGATAATGTAAAAAGTCCGAGAACTCTCGAAACACATTTTTTCTAGGTCAAGTTTAAAAATATTTCTTTAATCTAGAATGCGCTCTTTATTTTGCCGTAATGTGTTTTGAGGGTCCTAAAAATAAAGCACAAACCCACGTACATTTCAGACTTCACCTGTCGTAAGACTTAACGAGGTTAAGGTGATCGTGCGCTAATTTTGTTTTTTTTTTTCTGAAACTTTTAGAAGTCGAGCTTCAGCAAATTCGACGCCCTTCAGAAGAAGAATATTTTGCACGTTCGGTCTAGCGATTCGTCCAAAGCTCAAGAGAAATTCAATGTAAGTGCAATTTGTTTTATATTATTTAACTCATTTGTTTTCAGAAATATTAATTAATTTTTTACAAATTAATTTTCAGCGGAATTAATTTGTTTTCATTTCGTTTTAAATTACATAATACAAAGTTCAATTTTCGTTCTAAATTACACACACAATATACTTACGCATAACCCTTATCTACACATTGTTTCAAGTTATGTATAATCACATATAGAATAATCACAACATTTGAGGCCAGACATATAATATGTAGTATAATCACATATTATATACATGCACATTAACATATAAATAGATATCGTATAAACACATATCAAATAAACACATATCATATAAACAGATATCATATAAACAGATATCATATACACAGATATCATATACACAGATATCATATAAACATATATCATATACACAGATATCATATAAACATATATATCGTTTAATCACTGTTGTATATTCTCCTGATATTCGATTGTTTCTGCTTATAACCGATTGTTTTTTGCCCCACCGCACTTAACGTTCGTTCGATAGCTTTCAACATTGTTTGTCGTGATGTTTAAGGGGGCCCAAGCTGACACGCACAGCTGCAAAGCGTGCGAGAAGCCGGTCTTCCAAATGGAACAAATCAAAGCGGAGAAATCGATCTGGCACAAAAACTGTTTCCGTTGTACCGAATGCAGCAAGCAGTTGAACGTCGACACGTACCAGAGCCACGAGGGCAACCTCTACTGCAAGCCCCATTTCAAGTCACTGTTTGCGCCGAAGGCCGTCGAAGACGACGCCCCACGTAAGTAACGAACCGCTTCCTTTTTCCGTTACACAATGCGTCTCGTTACAGCGAAACCCCGAAAGCACCAGTTAATTATTTGCGAGAACCAGCCCGAGGAGTTACCTCCCGATGTAGTCCGAGGTATTTTGTTGTGGGCGAATGAATCGATTTTAAACTATATTAAACACGATCTTTAATAACTTGAACATTAATGAATTAATCGCTAAGTAATTTGTTCACACAGAATAATTTAATAATAATAATAATAATCGCAAAATAATATTAGTAATAATCGCAAAATAATATTAGTAATAATTGCAAAATAATATTAGTAATAATCGCAATAATAATATCTTAATAATATAATTTTAAATTAATTCATATTAATTATTAATTGATTATTAGATTTTATTGATTATTAATTTGTATTAATATAAATAATAATAATTAGAAATTAGGAAGATATAACCTATTTAACGCTTTTGACGTGTTTTCTGTTTTGTTATTTTTTTTTTTGTGAAGCAAAAGAGTTCATTTTTACTATAATTTATATTTTCTTTGTAATTAGCTAAAATCGTTTATTTGTTACATGTTCATTTGTTTACTTCAATTGTTCATTTGTTTATTCCCTTGTTTAATAATTTATTCTCTTGTTTATCAATTTATTCTCTTGTTTATCAATTTATTCTCTTGTTTATCAATTTATTTTCTCTTTTATTAATTAATTCCCTCGGGTATTCATTTATTCTCTCGTTTATTATTTCATTGCCTTATTTATTAATTCATTCCCTCGTTTATTAATTTATTATTTCATTTATTTATTTTTTTTTGTTTTCTTCGGTTATAGCAAGCGACAAATCCGATTTGGGTTTGGAAGAGCTTCAGAGCCTTAACGTGAAAGAGCGCTTCCAAGTTTTTGAGCAACATGAGGAAGCCACGAATGGCCAACTCGAAAAGAATCCAATTAATGTGAAGCGTTCGGCTTCGATTTTGTCGAAGCTGGCTCGGTTCCAAGCCAAGGGCATGGATATCGGGGTTGCCGACGAGTCCTTGAATGGGATTCCTATTGAAGAGAGCTCTTCCGAGGAAGAGGTTGAGGAAGAAGAAGTCGAAGGTAATTCGGGGAAGCTTTATTGAAAGAATGTGCAATAAAATGAAGAGACAAAAAATACTAACTAACTGTTAATAATCTTTGAATACCAATAAGGTCTGACTAACGGTGGTAAAATGTAATGTAAGAGGTAAAAATGTAATGAGAGATTACTATGAAAATGTAATATGTACTAATAAAATACAAGGTGTCTCATTCTTGGCATAGCGGATAGTTATGCCTTTATTACAGGAACAAATCTGTACGTAAATAGAAAACGTCCAGTAATAAAGACGTAATCTTCTGATCCTCTGACAATGAAACATTCTTTATGTATACAACTAATAACCCTTTAGCAAATGTAACATAAAAAATATAAATATTTTATATAAAAGATATTAATATTTTATATAAAAAATATTAACATTTTATATAAAAGATATTAACACTTTATATAAAAAATATTAATATTTTATATAAAAGATATTAATATTTTATATAAAACATATTAATATTTTATATAAAAAATATATTATTTATCGTGATGAATATATTAAAATTAAATATTTAAAATGTTCGTAATTTTTGCAGGTGAAGACGCAGACTTGGTGAGGGCAAAGCGAGTCCAAAAGGAGAAACCTTTCCACTTTACCGGAATGTCAGATGTAAAGAATAAATGGGAGCAGGGCGAGTCGCAACAAGCTAAGGACGAACGTAGAGAAGAGCGCAAACAGGAGATACAATCAATTAGGAACCGATTATTTATGGTAAAATTAATTATAGTTTAAATTGAATATAACCACAGAACCTGTGGAATTACCTATTGCATAAACTGACGATTAATAATCTTAATATTGTTTTTTAATTCCAATTGTTAGTGCTTGGGTATGAGATAATAATTTATTCTCTTGACGTTTCGGCACATTTCATTTCGGTCATTTAAAATTGTAGATCAAACAAATTTAAAAGTAACCATGGATGATTTCCGGCTCATTTACACAAGCTGTGCAGTAGGTACCGATAATAATAGATGTGAATGCGGTCAAGTATTAAATTTAACCCTTTAGGTACGGCTATATATCCACAAAACCGTTCAGCGGAACGCAAAAAAAATTTTTGGAAAAAGTAGATCAGGGTTATCATAAAGTCTTATAAATGATAAAAATTAGATTTCAAAGATATACCGTTCTAAAATTTTGAACACGATTACAGTTCGGTTATGAAATTCTACTTGATGATGTTCGGCGCGCACTTGGACGATTATTCAAATGTCTCACAATATAATTACTAAAAAAATATCAGATAAGCCGTGCAGAGGTTTATTGTTCCATCGAAAACTCAATTTTTGCAACTTTGTGTCCTGCCATGAAATTTGCAAGGTCCATTTACGTACACATTTCATTTATTTACAATATATTTAATTAGGTTTATGATTGTTATGCCATAAAACTAATTAGAAATTGGCAAAGACATAAACATTGTAATTTTTATAAATCTTGAAATACTTGTAGTGAAAAAAAAACAAGTTTCTATTCTTTTCTATTTTCCCCTACACAAAGTCCTACTGTACATTCAGGACACCAAGTGGTAACATATTTCCGTTTTTTTTCGCGTTGACTTGTGTTAGAACACACATGGCAAATTCGTTACCCTTTTTGTTTATTTTTCTTAACTGGAACATTTGCCAGATAATGTCTTTCCATGAAATGAACTGCAACTAAACGATCGATTACGTCCATACACTACCTTCCAGGTCTAGCTACAGTCAGTGCTCCATGTTTTTGCAAAATTTGTTTTAGACGTTCCTAGTAAAGATATTTATATCACTTCTTCCATTCTTTATTAGGAACATGTTGAACGCATTTAACATGGCAATATCCACGAGATGAAAAAATAATTTCCTATAAGACTTGACATGGAACTCTGACTGCAGGTAGACCTGAAAGATAGTTTATGAACGTAATTGATCGTTTCATAGAAAGACATTCTCTTACAAATGTTCCATCTACTGAAAACAGACAAAAAGGGCAACGAATTTGCCATATATGCTCTAACAGAAATCGACGTGAAAGAAAACGGAAATATGTTACAAGTTGGTGTGCTGAATGTAAAGTACGACTTTGTATATGTTACAAACTTTATCATACTAGGAAAAATTTTTGAATACATATTAATTAAAATTGTTGAAATTATACATCATTCCGCTTTCATTTTCTTTTTTGTTAATACAAATTTGTCTGGGTTTTCTTTAGGTTTTTTTTACTTATAATCATATATGTTACAAATATATATATATTCCGTCACTTCTACTTGCACAGTTATGTTATATTGTTTAGTTTTATTTCCCAACCCAAATAGTGAATCTCCTTTTTACTTTTAACACGGAATTAATTTGTGAGTTACGCGAAACATCACGAAACTCTGTTATAAAAGTTGTCTAAACAATCATAAATTACGTTTGTATATGCAATATGTGTGTCTAAATCATAGTAGTACATATTTTATAATAACAAATAGAATCATCGATAAACGGCAATCGTTCCCGGCTTACATTACCAGATCGCTTAGTGACGGCAGCCGTACCTCATGAAAGTTTTGATACGTTGTCTATTAACGACAGCCGTAGCTAAAGGGTTAATGAATATACTATTAAGAGTGTTAAAATAGTTAAAAAAGATTACAAAAAAATGTACCAAAATGTAAACAGAATAATTTAATTATTATCCCTTATTCAAGAAGTAACAATTGGAACCAATGTATAGTTTAAATTATATACACCTAACTATAAATTAAATGTACCTGAAAGTATGTACTATTTAAATCTATTTTGTTTAAAATACACGTTTAGTTAAAACCCCTATTTTGTAACAATAGGGAAAACAAGGCAAAATGAAGGAAATGTACCAGCAAGCTGTGGCCGAATCCGAATCGGGAACCAACGTGAAGAGAACCTCCCCAATCGAAGTGACCGACACGAGATCGTTGAAGGAGAAGTTCGAAAAGGGGGAAGCCTTCGAAGATCATAAAACTAACCAAGAGGCCGAAGACCTTTCGGTTTTCGAAAGTGGAATCAGCAAAAAGTCAAGGTCTATATTTTTGGAATTGGACGCAAACGCCTCGAAGCAACCCGCTGTTTCCCCCGTAACCACTCCGAAGATTTCCGTGGACATTCGAAAAGCTAAAGAGGTTAGTTTTTCATTCATATATGTATGTTCAGTGTAAGAGAAAAAATTTACCCTTTTATCAATTTAATTGTAGGAGAATATAAGACTGTAAAACAGTAAAATGCCTCCATAAAATACCAAATTAATTATGTTATATATCATATTATAATAATATTTGCATTAATTATATGATAATAATGTTAGTATTATACTATACAAAATATAACTGTACGAACTGAATAACCAGGTTTTCGCAAATCGGCAAATTTCGGAAGACGTGGTTAAGTCCTCGGAAACTGTAGACGACGTTACCATCGAGACGGCGGACATTCAGCAACGGTTTAAATTTTTTGAGACCTATCAAGAGCCCGAGCGACACCGGAAACAATTCAGGATCACGCCCCCACGTGAGGGCCAAGTCAAGGTCTAGTGGAAACAGCTTTCCATGTTTTTTTTTTAAATTCTTGACAAAATAATTAACGTGTTAATATATCCTACTTCTGATAACTGCTACACCCTTTGTACTAATCATTTGGTACTAATATTAATGAATAATAATAGTAATAATAATAAAAAACCAACGATAGCAATAAACAATCGTTATACATAATAGCAATAATATAAGAAGTTATCTAATACGCTTTGATAGTACCTAATAATTATATTAATAAGTAAAATTTTAAGGTTTCTGTTTTTTGTTAGTAACAATAATAATAATAATTGTTTAAAACATTTTTAATAAATTTCCGTCTTGCGGATCGTTGACAATTTTAATTTGCTTTTAGGCCGCAACCCCCGAGAGAGAAATTTACCGAGACCCCGAGATCGTAAGATCTGAAGAATACGTTGAAGATTCCGTTGTCGCCAAAGAACGACACACAGCGACGAAAATGTTAAGCAAATTCCGGCAAATGGAGGAAAACTTGAATAGAGAACCCGTTGTGGCGGGACCGAAACCCCTAAAACGCTTCACTCCTCCTCCCGAGCCGACTAAACAGGAAACCGAAAGCGAGGGCGAATATTCTGAAGAAGAAGAAGAAGTCGAGGATGAAGTGGACCACTCGAAGTACACAGATGCTGACCTTATTGAAGTAGGTGTCTCGTTATTGAATTAAAATCGTGTCCAAAATTAAAGAAATAAACACAACATAATTAAAGAAATACCTTCGAACAAGCCAATTTCATTACTATCACTACCGTCTCTATATCTTGCTTTCTTGTTACA
>JAWQRP010003265.1:0-13677 GCA_033557875.1 Quadriops clusia | reverse complement strand
ATAACCTCACTTTTCGAAAATGCACCAGATTGCCTCTAAAGCTCCAAAATGCTATACTTTAACTAACTGTTAATGTATAATTTACACGTTTGGGCCATATTTAGGCCCCAATAGGGCTCTAAGACGCCTGACTCGTTCCTTCAAAAATTGACAGCGGCGTAGATGGTAAGTCGCCTGCGCTGGAGTTGAAATGTCAAAATTCCGACTTTCAGTTTCAAGGTTGTTTATACGGGGGGTATCCGCGGCCCTTTGGTACGAAACAAATTATTCGCTAAGATAAACGATTAGAGCAAAACAATAATTTATTTCGTTGCTTTTTAATTTGTTGATGCAAGTAGTTAAATTCTCCCTTACAAAACTCATTGATATTTTCTAAAATGCGATTTTTTCATAGTGGCGCAACCATCGATGCACACTCACCATAGAAATCATATTCCTTAAAATGGGAAAATTACCGACGGACGGACGGACGTACGTACGTACGTACATACGTTACGACGGTAATTATGTTTGTTGATCGTGTTTGTATTATCACTTCATATTATGATGTAAAAATGGATATACAGACTTTGTTTTTAAAGATCTATCCATGCAAATCTTTTTTGTATAAGCAGATAATATTAGTTTTGCTCGTAGAGTCGATCAACGACAGTCCGCTGATTAATTTAACTCTCGAGTAACAACATGGGAACGCTATTTTAATCCCGGTTCATTGGTTACCCATGCTTTTATGTTAGGGTTAAAATAGACAACGACTTACTGCAATAAAAACCAATCAATATTTAGTCCAATATTATGTACATGATATTATGTATGATGGTTTTGAAGAATAGAAAACAACCAATAGATATACTACTTTCTCACGAGATTCAAATGGTTTTGAGAAGCATTAAACGTTAAACAAATGAAATTAATAGTTGTTTTTTGTTTCTGTTTTGAAAGTTTAGTAATGGCTCTGTATGATTTGCACATGTTATTCAATTTACAAAGACCTGACTTTATTATAAGACTAAACTCCAAATCATGGACGTATATAAAACATCTTACCGTAGGCACGTACATGCATTCATTTTACCATGTACTAGTGTACATCTCACCATATCACATAATATTACTGCATACAGAGAAAAATCTTATATATCATTTATTAATTTAATAATATTTATAAGATGGTGTGCCCAAATAAGGTACATCGTCTAATAACGCCTAGTACTATTTTTGAAAAAATAGCAATATTTGAGAGATTCATCGAATTAGATTATTGTTCCTCTTCTAGTGAAGTTTTGCAAACAGCAAAAAGAATCGTTAAGTTAGTCACAGGTTACTTGCAGTAATCGTTCAACGGTTCTTATGTTGTTCGGATACTTATTAGGGATAAGTAAGTGAATTTTATTTTTTCTAAATGAAATATTTGAGCTATACCCATAAATGAATACTTTTCCGAAAGTTTGGATCTTCTTCTATGAAATACCATAATATATTGAGTCCGCTTTTCATTTTCATTGACCAAATTTTCGAAAATAACATAAAGTTCGAGTGTGTCTTATTAAGGGCTGATCTACAACTACCATCCTGCAACCAGTTCCAAAGCCTAGCGGTACTAGAAAAACAAACGAAAAATCATGGTATTGCGTTATTTTTGAGAAGATAGAGTAGAAAACATGATTGTGAGTGAAAATTTATTCGAAATTGGGAGAGCTGTGACACCTCAAACCTTAGGTAGGCCTTAGTTGGACACACAACCATAGTAATGTAATTTGTAATACATATCTGAATCAGTAACGCCGATTTTCGGTTAACATTATGGTTCTGAACACAACAGGCAATGCGATTTTTTCATAGTGAGGCAACCAACAACACACTCACTGTAAAATTACATGAGTTTAAATTACCGTCATACCTTACGTGCGTAGCATAATTGTGTTTGTTGATTTTTGATTCGTTATCATTATTTATTATTTAATATATTATGTTTTTTAATTTTTGAGTAATCAGTCGACATTCTTTTCCCTTTAATTGAAAACTAAACTAAAAACAAAATGTGCGGTAAACCGCGGCAGAACTATGCGCCATAAAGAAAGGAAGCAGTCCATGGAGATTAGCCCGGTATGATTGGCATTCGATAATTACCGAGCGAAAGTATTCCAGAAATGACGTGCGTCGCTTTTTCAGGATCAGCGGGGGCGCACGCGACCTCCGTCATAATATCATAATACTTTTGAAAGGCAACTGACTGCTAGCTTCAGACTTGGTGCTAGCTGTTGTGTGGTTTGCGTGTTGAACAAATTGCACCGGCGTCAAAACTGAAAATGATACCATGACTTCAAATCGCCCTGCTGCCTTACGCGGCTGCCAGTTTAACGAAAGCTTTCACCCTGTTAGCAGCGAAAAATTGCCCTCTATTAGCTAATGTGATACGTAAGTGAGATTAGATGGGGTATACGCGAACATGCGTTCTATTCATAAGAGGATTACTGTTTACATTTCAGGATACTAGATTTCCTAAGGATAATTATTAACTTAGCCTATAGGTACGTAATAGTAATTATTATTAATTAATACACATTAATACCTAATTCTTATTACTAAAAAAAAATATTAGCCCAACATTGAGGAAGTCATGCAAAAGAAAGCCCCTTTTACTCTCAAGGAAAGGAAACCAATCATTAACTTAAAAAAATCCTTGGAAATTATGTGGCGCGACGAGGTAAGGAAAACCAATTTGCAGTATTTGTACATATTGATTCAAACGTCCTGCTTAAAACTGAAACTGAAGGATTGAAGGACAAGCAAACTTGTTGAGGTAAGGTTCCCCATATTTCTCACTTGCTAAAATTTCACCAAAAAAAAACTTCATAAAGTTATAACGAGTTATAAAGCACTTTTACTTCGCCTAATCACAACACAGTTACATAAGTACAAAGTATAGCAAACGGCCGCCAAAGGTCCTTTTGTCCCGAAATTAAAAACATCTTCCCGTCAAGTCAGCGTGTTAATATTAATACCGAGCTGTCAGTGTCCTGAAAAGCGATTCCTTTTATGTACGGCCTCAAAGCGGAAGGGCTTCAAAATTTCAAAAGACACCCACTATTTCAAAACAACTTGAAAGGCTGGCTTATAAATTGTCATAGTTCACATGGTTATGTCTATAATAGATCACACGGGTTCAATTTGGAGAATTGTATTCGGCGAGGGGCCAGGCGGGTGGTCGCCCCCGTCTGCCCTCTCTGATGGGAGCTCGTCGGGGAAAACAGAAATATAAAATAAATCCTCCGTTGGTTTTGCTAATAAAAGGCATTTTGCAAATTGCCAAACTAAATAGAGTACGCAAATCAAAACGATAATTACTAGATTGCATGCCGATTAAGGTATTGTAGATTCAATAATTTTATTTGAAGTAAATGGGTAATAATAATTGCATGATTAATATACTACATAAACAATTAAAAAATGTTTAGTAAAATTGTAGTTACATTAGTCATGCACGTCTAGTATTGTTCCTGTCGTTTTTCTTTGTGTCTCGACTTTGTCTTGTCGTTTTTCAAGTTATGGTATCATTTGATTAAGGAATAATAAAATAATATAATCGTAGAATAATACAAATTGCACTTTCTTAAATTAAACGTTCCTTATAGGTATTTAAAAACTTGTTTATGTATGTGAAACTCATATTGTGCAAAATTTTTTCGGGCAATTTTTATTATTTAAATAATTTTTAGATATAGAGTAAGCGAGCGTTTCTTAAGCTAAATATTTTCATTTAAAAGAATAATAGTGACAATATTTGCTGAATATTGAAAGTGCATTTTTTCACATTTGCTACTATTTTGGGTGTATAAAAAAGTAGTATGTGGTAATATGTTTTCTAATTTTTATGATATGTTTGAAATATTAATTTATATCTATTTTTCTTTTGTTTTCAACTATAACATTGTAAATATAAATCGAATTGATATTATCTTCTAACAGATTCTAGTGAAAAATAAATTGTATTACCTCTTTTAATATCATTAATATATTATATATATTTTTAATATGTAAAAAATGTGATTACGGCTTTTATACATAAATTTAGTTTATTATTCAGAATTTACCTATTAATATAAATAGTTAAGAAAAAACTATAACGTAACTGAGACACAAATATTTCTAAAAGATAAAACCAACCTAAACAGAGTATTAATTAAACTTTTCCTTTACATAAAAGAACACAAAATGTACGGCATGTCGATGAAGCTAGCTGATCGCAAGGAGGCAACGAAAACTAACATGGAGAAATATAAACACCATTTTGGTGATATTGTCTTATTGAGCGATGAATTCCACAGGTGAGTCTTTTAAATAGAACTAGCTAGGTAGGTAAATGAACCTAAACATAAAAGTACATAACCCCAGCTTAGGCAACCTATTAAGAACTTGTAAATAATGGTTGCCTACGTTTCTAACTTCTTAAACTTAGAATATACATACGTATTTTATTTATTTACCTATATACTAAAGGTATAATAATATAATAAACATATTTTAATACATTAATTGATAAATTATTAAAATTAATTTACTTAAATTTAAAATCTATAAATAATCATAGATATCTTGTGTAATTAAAGAAATAAATCAAGTTAAAATCGTTTTATTCATCTTGCAGTTACGAATTCCGTTGGGACAAACCAATAAGGCCCTGGAAAGAACCAAACCCCGTAATAACGGAAATTAACATCAATTTCCCGGATAATTACAAGGGATTCAATACTGGTTCCTCGTTATCTAAGTGGGCCCACAAACGACCACGTTTAAAATCCTCAACTTCAGACTCGAAATCATCCGTAAAATTTAACATTCCACAAGAAAGTACAAGAACGGAATTCGACTTGGATTATACCCTTCTGCAAGACATGAAGGATGTATACCACAAACCCCAAGTTATCGAAGCTGCTGATATTATAAGCGAAGATAGTGAAGACTCCGATTGTAACCACAGTGATGCAGATGATGCAAATATAACCGAAGAAATAGGGAAAGAAGCTTTGGTCGAGACTCTTGATCCTGACATACAGAAGCTTTTATTGGAAGCCGAGAAAATACACGACGATGATGGAGAAGATGATAGACTCGCTAAGGAAAGTAGGCACAAAAGGAGACGGAAGAAGCATAATTCTGGGAGAAGCGAAGATGACAAACTGAACAAAAATAAGCCAAAGAAAGTGGTGAAGACTGTGTCTATCTCTCTGTCGAAGCCGCCAAGCCCTCAAACAGTTCAAGTTATCAGAGTGGACGTAACATCGAGCTATTCCATAGAACAAGAGGAACCGAAAGATATAACGGATCCTTCCGATGGAGAATCTGGAAACTTTTTCTGTGAATTTCCATCTAGGACTAAAAATTCGAATGGCCGAGTTGATTTCGTGGAAAACTCTGAATGTATTGATAAAGATAAGGCAAATTTCGAGGTGAAATGTACTAAAGTTACCTTAATGGGAAGAAATTAGGTAATTTTCTTCAGGAATTTAATTACTATGTAATAAAAAGAACTGGATTGTACAAAAATATTGTTGTTTATCATAAATGTGCTGTCAAAACTATTATACTAATTTATTGTTTGTATTTACTATGAATAAGTTTTTAACTCGAATTTAATCAAGAGGAATTCACTTGTTCCTCGGGTCAGTAAATCGGTCAGGTAGAATTTTTTATGCGCTTATAACGGGACTTCAACCCTTTGAATTCCGTGTTGTTTTTTACACCCTCGCTTGCGCTAGGCCATGGTGGCTAGCGTGGATTTACCGTTCTTTCGAGGAACAAAAAGGAACCAGGCCGAATGTGAGGACATTTCGTAATCAAAGTTCCATTTCTACCTGACGGATCGCGGAAGAGGTGTGAAGATGATACACACTTTTACTCTTAATATGCCTTTTTTCGCCGAGGATATCCTGGCTACCTGCTAAATGCGCACTACCTGTGGATGACATAATTTTGCATAATTTGTCCCGTCTTTAGATAACGTATAGTAGTAGATCTTTGACTGTGGTATGATGAACTTTCCGGTCACTCATTCATACTAAAACTTACCTCTAGATTTCATTCAGAAGAATATTGAGAAGATGAAATTTCCGACGAAAGAAGAATTAGACAAGAAAAGGCGAATTAAAGTGAAATAACAGGAAACGTGCTAATGACGCGTATTTAAAGTATCGACCTTGCAGAAAATTTGTTATAAAATTGGCACCGTCAGTTGTTGTCCGATAGGTTATTAAGCCAACGCCGAAATTGCTCCCGTTGGACAAACGGCAGATGCGCATGGATGATTGCGTTATAATTTGCAAAAGACGATTGCAAGCCAATAAATAGAACACTTAAACTTCTCGTCGGCATTTCCGGAGAGCAGCCGTGAGACAAAACGGAAAGTGAATCGGTTTCCGTTTTTGCATTCTTGGGGTTAAATGGCGGGTCAAGGACTCTCAGGACTCTCGTTGTCAGTCGATACTTCTGTACAATGACTCACTTACCTAATCGAAAGAATGATTTACCGGGTATTAATGCCGAGAGAAAATAATTGAAAGAGGTGGAATATCCACATTATTCATTCACCTGTCGGTACGAGCGGATTCGGCGAGTTCAAAAACCCCTCTTACAAGGGCAATGGGTTAGTAATCTGCGCGATCTCGTCGCGCCCGCTTTTGATGGTGAAGTTTGGTTATTTCAATGCCAAGGCCACGAGGTACTTTGCAAACAAATAGATGAACAAGAACGATTCAAATTTTTGGCTGGTTATGCTCATGGCGAACTTTGAACCCTTGCTCGTGAGTCTCAGACTGATGCAAGCAACTTGTTCCTTTTTTAGTTGGCGTGTTTTTCACCTTTTTACATGACGCTCAGGTTTATTAATCTTTTATGATGAATAGATTGTGTTGTGCCATTAGTCTATAGGGGAATAATTATTTAAAATGACTCTCTCCTCATTTAAATAGAACAAAATGAATCTGAAACTGGAAACAAAATCAGGAGCAACGTTTAGAGTGAGATTATTCTCCTACCAGCTTAAAAGTCCTTAAAAGGTAGTTACGTTAGTATTAACACAAGATTAATATTATCTAGTTCTCAAGTTTTAATATTTTTTAGAGTTCCAAGGACAATAGCCTCAGGTTATTCGAGTAAAAAAAGGATTAGATTTACATTACATTTTGCGCGTTGATTGAGTATTTGCGGCGCTAGTTTGGCATTTCCGATCAGGTTCCCCTTAAATCATTAAATAACACTTTTGAACTTTTTTTTGCTTTGGGTGTATTACGAGTACCATTGTAATAAATTTGGCGCTCCTTCTGTTGCGGTTCTTTGTTTAATCCAAGAGGTTTGAGTTATAGAAACTTGTTATAAAAGATGCGACTTACATTTTCTTGATTTAATAAGTCCATTTTAATAAATAAAAACTAATGACACAAATTCAAATGTGTCACTAAAGTATAAATAGATGAAAACAATGTTTTAATAATTCTCCAATAATCTTGTTTAAGTATTCAGAGCTAGTATGAAATATTCTGATATATCCAATGAACAATGAAATCCTGAAAAAATAAGAAAGACAATACAAGGAATGCCTCCTTAATTGGCGGAACCGCTAGGTCATTTCGTGACTCCGAGTTGCTGATATATAAATACTAAAAGAACTTCGAGTGCATAGGGTTAATATTTACTTATTTATTTATTTTTACTTATGTATTTTCCTCAACCATAGGTATAATTGACTAATGATGTTGTTTATGTCATACACTTTTAACTTTTTATTCATATACTCTTCTAATATTATTAAAATACCAGCAAGTATCATCCCCTTCCAGGGAGAGATAAATGTCCACGTGTTTGGATTTCTCACGGCTTTTAAGCATCGAAGGTCGATTTCAAGCGTTTTTTCACCTAAATATCGGTTACGCTCTATTCAATTCGGTGGTCAATTTATTTGGTACAAAAAACTGACAAACGCTGGAAGTTTCAAAAGGCCACCCCAATTACATTGTTGACTTTCTCTGCTCAGTGTAATGCCTCGCATCTAAAAAACATTAATGTACGCTCGGCCCGGAATAGGTGACCTATTTACCCATACACATTTCCATGCATAACTTTTATAGTAAGAATAATAATAATAAAGTGGCTAGAATTTATGGAAGTGCGGATTTACAAGGCGAATAGTTCCCCTTCTTTTGAAAATATATCGCATACGCTGTGGTATAAGGCAGTAATGGTATAAGGGGTGTGCGTTTTTTACTCAATTTTGTAGCCTTTTTGAGTCGAATTTTTTAAGCAGAGCACACGACTTGACTCAAATATACCCCGTATTAATTTACATAATAGTTGAAATTTCAATGGGCCCATCTCATCCCGGGATACGTTTCCTATTATGGCTCCTGTTACACGGAATAGAATAGCCAAGAAAAGGAAAAGAGCAGCTGCGCCAATTATTTGGTCAGATGTTTGTCCGTCCGAAGTGGATTTATGTCCACATTATGAGCGCGAATATGTTTTAGCTTGTGCCTCCAAATGGATTTTATAACGAATTTTATGGAGTTTTTATGGTCGATCTCGGGGCATCGTATATGTGTGATTTATTAATAAATATTTTTAGGTATGATACTTTTGGGGATTCGCGATGATTTTATTAGCTTGTTGCTGGTTTTGTTCACACTACAAAGGTACACTGTTATAACAAATAATTTTATAACAATTACTTTTATTGGAAATATTTTTGTAATAAATATTTTTATGATAAATAGTTTTACAAGCTTATCTGGATAAGAATCACCACAGAAGACACCAGAGATCCAAGAAGTGAGAAGAACGTGGAAATATTAACTGTGAATACATTGGCCGCTGTTATCTGGCCGCAATTTTGGTAAGTGTCTTGTGCGAACCACTTGAATCTAGGTACAATTGGTGACTTTACGGGAAGTTCAAATACTAGTCGAGAGGCTATCCTTGAAGTCTTCAGGAATTCCATGTTTGCATCATGACACCGGAAGAAGATGTAAACATAAAACATCTGGAAGAAGAAGGCGAACTACATTACTACAGTATCATATATTACTTATATATTATTTAATTAATGCGACATTTCGCACATAGTGCATTTTCAAGAGCTTATGAATATGTTCTGATTAATTGGGTAGTTAAGCGTTTTTCTTATTTATTTTTTTAAACAATAGTAAACTGAAACGAGAAGCGATGACCGAAATGAATTTGATTAAATAAATATTTAAATATATGAAAATTCGAATCAATGTGAAATTCAATGTCCTCTGGCTTTTGATTGTTTTGTTAAGATTATACTGATTGTATTTTTTCTTTAACGGATTTTTTTGTAGGCAGATAGACAAAGATAAAGGAGAGGGAAAAACTAAAGTGATAAAAACCATTACTTACCAACCAAACGCCAGTTTGTGACAGCGTCGAAATGAACATATCCACAGTCAAAAATTTGTAGGAAAAAAGGGCGTAGAAAATGACGAAGCTGATGCAACTTAAGATGTTTGTCAAGCAGACAACTATCATCAATAAAACTCGCCATTTAAAAATGTCATTGTACAATCCAATTAACTCGTACACCTTATTATAAATATGGATCAGTTTCCCATAATTTGCAAAAGGAGCACTGACCAAAGCAATATTAACAAACTCCATCCTATTCTTCAAAGTATAAGCGAAGTTTCCAATGAGTAACGCTGATAAAACAACGGACGTATACAAAGCTCTTCCAAGTGTTATTATAATTATGTTCAATCCTGTGAACATTGTTGTTGCCTCGTAAACGAGCAAAGAAACGCATACCACCGTTAGAAAAGCCAATTCGAAGAAAAATGTTACCTTCTTGGTTTCTCTGAAACCCAGAATCCTGTCAGTTTCCACGACTTTCTTCATGAAGTAAATCCATTTTTCTCGCTTGATGTAACACTCGACTACGGCGGTGATGTTTATAATCACAATAAAGATAAAATTCAAGGTAGCTAGCACCAATTGGGTTCGAGGGAAGAAGGTTAAAATTATGGGGGAAAGATTAGTGAAACACGATATTCCGATAATCGGCACAGCCACCAGAACTATCCCTAAGTACACTTTAAAAAACTTGCTCATTTCGAACTGAATCCCGGCGTTCTCGAAATTGTAGAACGGAACCATCCCGAGAAAATGCGAGACGATGTATAAGAATTTAAGGAACTTGACGCTGTAGAATGTGCTCATCGTTGCGAGCTATTTTGAGGCAGAAGCTTTAATGGAAAGATATTTGATTGTGGCATTTGCGTATTGGTTGGTAAATATAGGATAGGACGAAATGACCTCTTAAATTATTGGTCAAGTCATTATCTATCCCCGGACGTAATATATAATTACCTACCCTAACTCAAAATGTAGTCCTTGAAATTACGGAAGGTATTCATAAAGGATTAAATTTTTTATTCGCTGACAGAGATGACTCCACTTTAATCTGTTTATGCATAAATTGCTTTGTAATTTATTTCTGAGTACGTGCTGAGGGTAGATCGCATTTTTTTCGAAAAAGTTCCTGCTCATATTAACTTCAATTATTTAAGTGTTCTTAAGTTTGGCCCATCGATTGATATGGGAATTATGAGCGAATCTAAAAAGATGAATTAATAAAGCAGGTTTCAATTAGAGCGTACTACTGCGCTTTGTAAAAAAATTAGCACGTGTACACGTTCCACGAACAGGTCTACATACCTATGTATAAACTATTTAGAATTTTTAAAGTTTTTTTTAATCACAATTACTTTTTTAAATGTACTATTGTTTATATTTTATTTTGTCTTATATATATATATTTTCATGTTGATCTTTTTTTATGGTTTCCTTATTTTATTTGAAAACATACATACCACGATTTACAAATGTTGTTTGTTTAAAATCACTAATATAATAAATTTCAATTAAAGTTAAGATGTTTATAATAAATTTGTATTCCATCAATTAAGATGGGGATGATGAGCGGACTTAAACTGATGAATTAATAAAGCAGGTTTCAAGTAGAGTGCATTTCCGCTTGATAAAAAAATAATGAGATTTTCAGTTGTGTGAGTCCCGGCGGTTCTTTTGAACCTGTACAGGACAATGACAAAAGTTCTGAACGATCTGATTCTTGAAATGCATGCTGCAGTTCCTGTCACCGAATGCCTCAGCCATCATTTATATTGTGTTGAATATAGCCAGGGCACAGAGTTCGAAAGATATTCGCAGCATTGTCGTCGCCGTTCATTTATTTTCTGCACTAGAGACCTGTCAGGATTTCGATGTTGCGCGGACCTATGTTTAAAAGGCAATAATGCGTTTCTGAGGTTGTTATTTGAAGCAGGACCGATTTGGCTCATGCACGATGTAATTTGGAAGACTAATATTAGGTTCTTAGAGAGATTTACGCAATAATCTGAAAAAAGGTAATTGTGCAGGGAGTGTAAATGCAAGCCAAACTTGTAGCGTCAGAATATGATCCAATTTGCAGCAAAAGAGAAAAATAGGGGTCAGTGTGATCCAGGTTAACATCATCTGATTCCCTTACATATTAAGTTACGTTCGTATGTACAATCTAGCCCAGATAACGAGCATCATTTCGAAGGGGTCGAAATATGAGCTGTGCGAGTTGCATCATGTGAATGTGAGTAGTCCTCCGAAATTCGTCTCATCTCGGGATCGCGGCAGGCATCAGCAGCCAGCAAGAGAAGCAGACAAAAATGAGTGGGATCATCCTTTACCTTCGTCGGGACCCCCGGGTGAGTTGGGAAAGGTCAGGACTGGGACCTGACGCGTGCCACAGTTTTCTTAAAGATTAGCCGCCACCATTTCTATGTGCCAGCCAACCACCCAGCCCACACGCGTTTGATATACTTCGCACTTTCTTTATACCTACGGCAACGTCGCAGCCACTCGAAAGCGCCATCGCAGGTTCGGCTGCTTGTTAAGCAGGTGGCAAAAGTGGGATGAGTGTCGCTATGCCGAGAATAAAGTTGCTCTTGATACATTTATTGGACCATTTGTACATTTACGAGGGTTGTTCTCGCCGCGAAAATATACGTCAAGTATTTTCGCCGATGCGACGCGCCATCCGGAGGTTAACACTGCCGTTTAGGGGCCGTTATCACTACTTATTTAGGGCCCACACATCATAACAACTCCATCAATTTTCAATAATTTGTTCATGTGCAGGTTATTGTTTGAAGGCACAACAAATAATCGCTTACTGAATTATTTGAAATAGTCTGTATTTTCAGTTCTAACGTTCGTAAAGAAAATATTTTTTGTGATATTTAAATTATATAGTTAAGAAATTACATAGTTAAAAACTTATACTTATAGTTATACAACACGTTTTTGTGCCGGTGTTAATGTGCATTGTTGCACTTTTAATAATATAACATGTTCTTGAACTATATACTTTAAATATAACGAGAAGACCATAACTATCCAATAAATCACAAGAAAGTGTGGCATTGCTACGTTAGCAAAAGAAAAAATCGAACAAAACTTCATATATAAACTTTTAAGTATACAATCTTAATGTGTGCACAATTGGTGGAGGCGCGTGGTCAATACGTGCAACGTAAATATTCCGATGCAACAAAGAGGATTTAAAAACAAACTAACTGTTTATTGATATTATGACAATGATGTTTTGCAATGGTTTACAGGTTTTTATACATACATACTTATTGAATTAAAAAAAATTTATACATATAATATTTAATGAATATTAAATTTCTTCAGTTGATTCAATGTTGTGAGTAATCTTTGACATTTTGTAGTACTTGATTCTTCCATTACCTTAAATGAGAAGAAGGATTTATTAAGAAAATTCCTAGTTACTTTTATTAATAAAAAGGTATTTTTATAAGTTTTTTTAACAAGTGTTTATTTGTTATAATATTTTCATTAGGAATATTTAGGTAATTTAGTATCTTCGTATATGAACCGTTTTATTGTTCTAATATCTTTGGCTACCGGCACTATCAAGTATAAAAAATCAAGTTGTATTCTCCGTTTATAAAATACACAGTAAAATTACAATCTCTACACCACACACTTTAACTTAGTGTGTCAAGTTTGGCAAAAATATTAAGTAAATAAATTTTTGAGGAATGACCATTCGAACACAATAGTCGATCATACCTATAGCAGTAATACATACAAGTATAGGCAACCCAACTTACAAGCAGTTGTATACATCAACAAACATAATTGCCGTTGTAACGTACGTACGTACGTCCGTCCGTCGGTAATTTTCCCATTTTAAGGAGTGTGATTTCTATGGTGAATGTGCGTTGATGGTTGCGCCACTATGAAAAAGTCGCATTTTAAAGAACATCGATGAGTTTTGTAAGGGAGAATGTAAGTACTTGCATCAACAAATTAAAAAGCAACGAAATAAATTATTGTTTTACTCTAATCATTTATTTTAGCGAATAATTTGTTTCGTAGCAAAGGTCGCGATTACCCCCCCGTAGAAATAACCTTCAAGCTGAAAGTCGGAATTTTGAAGTTTCGAACACCAGCGCAGCCGGCTTATCAACTACACCGCTGTCATTTTTGAAAGGAACGAGTTAGGTGTCTTAGAGCCCTATTGGGGCCTAAATAGGGGTCAAACGTGTAAATTATACAATAACAGTTAGTTAAGGTCCCGTATTT
>JAWQRP010003264.1:0-13677 GCA_033557875.1 Quadriops clusia | reverse complement strand
AAAATGCTAACAGGCTAGGAGAAAAAAAAATGGAATATTATGCCGTTTGTTTCACGACGATATCTTATTCCTACGCGAAAAAATATCTAATATACGTTTTAAGGTATGACTAGCTGCCTCTTAAATATGATCAGAATAGGCTGAGCCTTAAATTGATTTTTTATTATAATTTTTAACCGTAGCTCAATACACGTAGATAATTAGTAACCAATAAGGGGAGTCTTGGCCTCCTTTGATGTGCATTAACAACATCATTGCCTCCTTGACCATCAACCCCAAGTTAGCGTGACCGCAGCTAATACAGCTTAATACATACTAGTAATAAACTTCGTGATCTGTTTTCTAAACAACTGGAAGTTGCCCTAAACTAAAGGTTATCTGTGCTAAAGGTTAGCCTTAGCTCTAGTCATGGAGTCTAGTAATTGGTTCTTGATGCAAAGGCTCCTCGCTGTATCGCATAACACATCGTGCATGTATAAAAGAGATTCCTAAATTCCCGCCTGGGGCTAGCAAGCGCGGTTATCAAAGCATTAATAATAAGGGGAAGGATGGAATATTTCGGCTAAAGATTAAGCATTGCAAAGCCACAGGGTCTTATTTTTTCTCGGGCTGGCTTTCGATTAAGTCCTGCTTTGGTTTAAATTGGAAATTCGTCGCTATGGATCCGCACAAATCGTTTTTAATTCGTTCTTTTCTTCGTGCCCGATTTTGTGCGTTGATAGACTTTTGACAGGTGACGACATTAAGAAGAGAATTTTGGAATGATTCATTATCTGAATAATTTGGAATCGACACGCCCAAGTCGGCGGGGATTTTAGCGCGAAATAACTCACTTTATTCATTATTAATTTTTCCCGCCAGCCTGCGAAGAATAAAGGGATCAAGCGCCCTTTGTGGGGGGAATTTGCGCGGGAACAATGCGGCCCCATTGTTTTGTGCGAACGCTCCAGGTACACGAATAAACAAAAGTTTGTTTATTTCCCGATTTCTGGACTTTGTTATCGCTGTTCATCCAATTGCATTGCTCGTTTTTCATTACAATTTAATTTGATTTAAATATTACAAATTAAAAAATATTAATTGAAATTATTAAAATAATAATAGTAATTAATAAATAATAATAATAGTAATAAATAAATAATAATAATAGTAATTAATAAATAATAATAATAGTAATTAATAAATAATAATAATAGTAATAAATAAATAATAATAATAGTAATTGATAAATAATAATAATAGTAATTACTGTTTGTACACGTAATAATGTGTAATATACATAACGCAATTACAAGTTCGTTTTACAGGGAGATAAAACCCTCACGTTCGCGCCAGCTAATCTAATGTGACTGCAATCTTTGTTCCTCGGCTGAGTCCTCCATTTGCTAATAACTTATGTAAAACTAATAGAGCTAAATGTTGATTTAACGCGATTAAACCCTCTTTACGCGTGTGTAATGCTGGGGGAATTTACGCCCCGGGAGTTTCAGCACTGCTGTATGGTTAAAGCAATTATTGTTGTTATTAATAATAGAAGGTATAAGCGGGAATTAATTAAATTTTAAAAATGTTCTCATACAAAGGCTTCATTGTGTGCCGCACAAAAAGTTTTCTATTTGTTTTGCGGGCGAGGATTTTTTAATTAATTGACGAAATATACCCTCATATTACTGTTAAATGTGGTCTCATATAAGGTAGAAGCAACAAGTGTAAGTAACTAGAAGAATCGATTATACGGGTTCATTCATACTGCGGATGCCCTCTGCTGAGATGATAAGAATTGGATTTGATTATTCTCTTGTTTAATTTTTGTTATCAATTTTATGGTAATTTTTTTAAGTAATAATTGTTGTTTAATAATTTTTTTGTTTAACGCTGTTTATAATCATTTTTTGTTCAACTCATTGTTTAATCATTTTTTGTTCAACTCATTGTTTAATCATTTTTTGAGTAACATTTTGTTTCATCATTATTTGAGTAACATTTTGTTTAATCATTTTTTGAGTAACATTTCGTTTAACAATTTTTTCTTCATATTTTATTCAATTTTATCGACAACTCGTACAATCATCTTTTTTTTATCATTCCACAAAAGAAAAAATAGATTACAACGAAATCGCGAATAATTCGCGACTGTCGAAAGTTATCGCAACATATAAATTTAGATTTATAATTACTCGGTCGAGTATTTTATTAAAGCTATTATAAGCAAGCAATAAACTTTATGTAGTACTGATTGGACAAATCTCGTCTGTTGTATGTTTGACATGCTTCTTGATTAATTGCTGGTGTGAGTTTTGCAATCGCACGTAATCAGCATACACACATACGCACACCGAGGCATAATACGTTCAAGATAAATTTGTACTAATCCGTAATTATATTGCTAATTAATTTATCCTCTAATTTTCAAATTCACATCCTGTTGGAATGTTTACTTGTAGCTCGCCTAATTAACGCGAATTACCTAATAATACAGCTGCTGTAGGAAGCAGTGCGCTGATTGTAAATTGGAAGGCAAACTAAAACGAAAATAACTTCAACGCTGAAAGAAAAAACTGTAAATGTTGTAAACATGCAGAGTAATGCTATTTATTTGTTGCAGAATTAAAAGAGTTTCCGATCAGAGACTCGCAGAGATCGAGACCCTGTTGGGACTACGGAAGCTAGGCAATAATAATGTCGGTTATGGAAAGGTCGAAGTGGACCGAATGTAAGTATTTTTTTCAGTTAATTTAATATTTTCTGCTTCTTATAAGCCTTCTTATTTTCTTGCTATATATGTGCTTTGGCTTGATTATTATCATCATTATTATTTTGTCCCGACAGGATTACACATAATTCCATCTCTGAAAATCTCTGACAATCCGCATAAAAGGACCAAAAGGCTCTATACGTTACCTGCTCTATATCTAATAATTTCACCTGCATACCTGTTACTTTGCTGTTCTACCTGCTATTATTATTCTTTCTATATGTATTAATTCTGTTATCACGTATCCTTATTAATTTATTTTTACATGTATTATTAACTATTATTATTATTATTTTTATTACTATCAATATTATTATTGTGTAATTTCTTGTACATAGCAATAAAATAATGATGTTTTTGTTTCTTTACATTTACATATGTACTTATTATTAGTCCCGCTTGTATTTAAACTAATTAAATGTTATTATTTATTTAAAATCGTTGTATACCAACATTAAATAAATAATTTTAAAACAATATATCGCTGTAGTACGAATAACCATTCGCCTCTGGCGTCATCTAGCGGCGCGCCTGGGGTGCGGGTTACAGTTTTCTGTAATAGCATCTCACTTATAACGACATTTAAAATTGGAATAATGCTAAAACTGCTCCAAAGTTACTCTTTGCTTCTAAATTTCTCTTAAAATGCTTCTAAATTTCTCTTAAAATGCTTCTAAATTTCTCTTAAAATGCTTCTAAATTTCTTCTAAAATGATTTTAAAGTTCTCCTAAAATGCTTCTAAATTGCTCCTAAAATTCATCTATAAATTTGTCCTAATACGCTTCTAATCAACTAAATTGTTTCTAAATTGCTGCTGAACAATCAACGAAGAAAAGTTGATAAAAGAGGAAACAGTGGCAAAACTCACCTTCATAATTGATTACAGTGGAAAAAGGTTCCCCCTCGATTCGGTTGATTATTATCGAAGTTGGAGACTTGGCAAAGTTAAACGGGATATGCCCTTTACAGAGTAAGTAGGAATTCGCTGAAATACGAATGGAATCGAATTAGAAGCGACACAAATATTTTTATTAACTCGATTACTATTCTTTAATCAAATATTATTACAGACAATTACGAATATCTGACTTGAGATTGGCAGAAATAGAAACTCAAAACAAGTTGAATAAACACACACCAGCGTACGGCAAATTAGATATAAAACAAATGTAAGAACAAAACTGTTTTTTTTTATTATTTTGCACGATTTGTTTTAACTAATTATTCTTCATTATTTTCTTTATAATTCTTTTTATTTTGCTTTTTTATAATGAATTTTACTTTGCATAATTATTTTGAATATTTATTTTTATTGCTTATTTTTACACTTACTTTTACTGCTGATCATTAATGTATTTTTAAGATTAATTTTTAGAGTTCATTTTTAATACCCATTTTTTTACAATACAGCGTACGTAACATCCAATCTGTTTCTATACACAATCAGTTTGAATCGTTCATTGATATTTTCATTTATTTCCAGCGGCAGAAAGAGGAGATCCCAAGCACCGTTCCTCGATGCCCTGTTTAAGCATCCATTGGACGAGGAAACCGGGGAACCAATGGATCTGCTGAACTACGAGGACATCTACAAAAGGCGATAGAGGGATTTAATTTCTCTCAAACAATAAATATTAAACGATATGTTCCAGCAAAACCACTTGATGCAAGTTTTTTGTTCCAACTATTTCAGTCGAGTCAGTATTATGTTCACTTGTTGTATTTATTATTAATAATATTATTATATAAATAGATGTATGATGTATTAGCAATGGCTAAGCTGCGCTAGGCTAAGCTAAGCTTTGCTAAGCTAAGCTATGCTAACAAAAAAAAATGGTTGTGTTAAAACATATAAAACATATATTTAAAAAAAAGCTCTAATGAACGAAGGAAGAATTAAATAATAAAGCAAAAATTAAAATTTAGCAAAAATTAAAAAATTAATCTGTTACGTAGCGTAGAGAGCTCAATGTGCAAAACTGAATCTCTATATATATACCACATTAAAAGAAAGTAATTAGAAATAGTTAGAGTTTACTTTGCAAGCAAGAATCGAATAAAATATCCATGACCCCGAAGTTCCTAAATGTACCATATAGCGTATTGTTTGATTAATTATTAATTCATGAACTATTTTATTTATTGCGCTTTTAATTTATTGTGCTTTAATTTATTGTGCTTTAATTTATTATGCTTTTAATTTATTGCGCTTTTAATTTATTGCATTTTTAATTTTATTGGGTTTTTAATTTATTGTACTTTTAATTTATTGTACTTTTAATTTATTGTACTTTTAATTTATTGTACTTTTAATTTATTGTACTTTTAATTTATTGTACTTTTAATTTATTGTACTTTTAATTTATTGTACTTTTGATTTATTGTACGTTTAATTTACTGTGCTTTTAATTTATTGTACCTATAATTTATTTTGTTATTGATTATATGTATAATTAAAATGACATTACATTTCATTAAAATTAATGTCATTCATTGCAACTTATTATAATTTAGTAATAATTTTTTTAAGTAATTGTAGTGAGAATTCCAATAATTGTACAATTTTTCCTGTTTTATGTTTTTGTTGTTATACTTGAAGAATTAAATAAAAGAATGAACAAATAATGAGCGAACATCCAATAATAAGTAGTACGCAACATTTTAATCTAAACATATACTAGAGGCATATAAATATGTGGCCATTGATTATTAGGTTTCAATTTGTACCGTTTATTAAATTAAATTTAATGACCTTTTTGAAAATGTCATATAAAATAATGAAATTGTAGATTATAGAGCAGTCTTTCAAAATTCATCATTAGGATAGTTCAACTTATAGCTGGATTTATAGCCGAAAAATAAGTTTCTCTTTAACAATTTTATGCCATGGCTACTGTGAATATATATTCGATAAAAAATTTTACGTTTCTTATCAACGTAAAAATTTTCTAATCTATATTGCATCGCATTGTCCATTAAATTAAATTTTTCAAGATTAAAAATGATTTGACATAACAAGAATAAATTTATAGACATTAAAGATTGGGAATGAGAGGGAATAAGCAGCAATAAGTACGAGTGAAACAGAAAGTTTTTTATTTTATATTTAAGACAACCACCGTTAATTAAAACAATCTATATTATCTTCGTTACTTTGACCTAGATTTCTAAATTTCAAGACGTCTTAATTGTTTGTTAAATTTTTATGTGGCTCACAATTACAGGTACAGAAAAAAAGAAAAATTCACACAGACAAATCTGATCATGTATAAAACAATTTTTTAATCTAACCTGACGTATAGAAGTTAAAGCTAGATCTTGGCAAAAGCTATAACAAGATTACAAGTAGTGGAGATGAAGTACCTGAGAGGAATATTAGAAGATTACAGAAGATACAAGATGCGAAATGACTTTATAACAGCAGAGGTCGACGCAGAACTGCTAGACATGAAAATAAGAAGAATTCGATTAAGATGCTTTGAATGCGTAACACGACTGCAGGACAAGTGCCAAGGAAAGACCATATGGCAAGCACGACTGATTAGAAAATGTGTTTATTAGCAGTTTGTTATCTTTGAAAATTTATTTTGGGGAACTTTCGTAATGCCTGTGTTACCAAATTTACTTTCGGCAGCACTTTTTGATCTTACTAAAATTACTAGTAATTGATAAAATTTTGACTTTGAGTCACGTTCCTAATCTTTTTAAAAAAAATTCGTAAAAGATGCATCTTCAGTCATGAGTATAGTATTGAATTTTCTTAATATTCTGCTTATCACATGGTTGAACTCATCAATTTTAGTTATACGATGGAAAACCAAGAAAACTTTGGATGAATACCGTTGTGGACACCTTGAGGATGCCAGAACTAAATTAGCAAGAAGTGTGTGTGTGTGTGTGTGAGAGAAAGAGAGAGAGAGCGAAAGAGAGAGAGAGAGGGAGAGAGAGCGAGAAAGAGTTCTTACAAGGAGTGGAGTAGATGTAGTCTGTACATATGATGCATTAACAAGACAAGACGTAAGAGGAATAAGATGTGAGAAAGAGTTAGAGAAGGAGATGAGAAGGGAGGCTGTGAGAAAAAGAAAGCGACAAGAGATAAGCGAGAAAGAAACGATAGAGAGACAGAGAGAGAGAGAGGTGAGAATTAGACAAGCAAAAGATGCAGGCGGGAGAAAGAGTAGAAAAAGAGTTAAATTATGGAATGAGTGAAACGAGAAAACAATTGTAACAAGAGGATTAATCATTATGAGAAAGATTGAGATGGGACAAAAGATCACGTCGAGAGAATTAATAAGAGAGGCAATGCGGATTTAAAAGAATGAGAGGTTGAGTTAACTATTGAAATGATAGAACAAGTGAAACGACAGAATAAGCGAGGCAAGAAGACAAGGGAGATGAGAGATACAGTGACATGAAAGAATGAATAAAACCCCAAGAAAAGCGAAGGCAAGAGATAGTGAAATGATTTGATAAGTAATCTTGTTTCACTAACTGCGAGTAAAATTAGGGAAAAAGTGAGGTGAGAGAAAGAGTGAGGCGAAAGAAAGAGTGAGGCGAGAGAAAGAGTGAGATGAGAGAACGACTAAGGCAATATAATAAATGAGACAATATAACGAATGAGAAAATATAACGAACGAGACGAGAGATTCAAAGAAACGAAAACAAATGAGAAAAGAGAATATGAGGAAATAAAGATCAGAAGAACGAGTGTCAAATAGAAATATTGAGATGAGAGAAAAGGATGTGTTGAGACAACAAATGTGTTGAGACAAGAGGATGAATAAAAGCAACGACTCTTTGTATAAAAGAAAGGAATGAGTGAAGACGAGAAAAAGGGTGAGATGAGAGAAAAGGCAAGATGACAGAAAGGGCGAGATGAGAGAAAGGGTGAGATGAGAGAAAGGGCAAGATGAGATAAAGAGCAACACGAGAGAAAGATGAAACGAGACGAGAGAACAAGTGTATCGAAAGCAAGAGTGAGACAAGAGAATGAACAAAACGAAAGAATGAATGAGGCGAGATTAGCCGTGAGAAAGAGTGAGACGAGGGAACGAGTGAGACGAGAGAACGGGTAAAACCGGAGAAAAACTGAGACGAGATGAAGAGTGAGATGAGAGGAGGAGTGCGACTAGAGAAGGAGTAGGACGAGAGAATGATAGTGACGACAGAGAAGAGAGGGGCAGGAGAGGGCCGAGAGACAGAGAGGGGCGTAGGAGAGATCCTACGGAGCAGGAGCGTGAAGGAGAGAGAGGGACGACCGATCATGGCTATAGAAGTTGATAAAGCGAATATGGCGTACGTGCACTGAGCGGTCGGCAGTTAAATGACGTTCTAGGGCTGAAATCGCGCGCCGACTGCAGAATTCGCGGTCAGAGGGTTAAATTGGGGCCCAAAGGGACTCGAAATGGGGCCGGCGGGGTCCGGGCGGCCGCTGCGCTAGTGTTTCGCCTGTCCGGCCTACTGCGACCGAGATGTGAATTATAATGGCGGTTCGGTGTGTTTTTATCTGGTGTCAGTGCCATCGGTGCGGCAACGACTCCTTGTGAGGTTTCTAGTGCTTGCACGTCTCAAATATGAATGCTGTCAATGCGGGGGACAAAGCCTACGACTTCGAATCCGAGGAGAACTCCGCCAAATGGAAGGGCGTTCTGATTACTGCTTTGAAACGGGTGGGTTGCGACGTTGGCCACTTTGAGTTATTGTTGTTATTGCTGTCGTTATTATGTGCATACGATAATCAAGAGTGTCGGGATTTAATGATCTATGGGAAATTATTGTATGCACATAATCATTTGCATAATGTTACTACTTGGCTTACGTTACAATGAAGGGTAAAAATACCTGCGAGACTTGTGGAAGAATTCCTCATTCTACAATTTTCCGTATATTTAAAGTTGTTTTCTCTATTTCAGGGTTGTTTTCTCTGATTTCAAGATTGTTTCAACTATTTCAGGGTTGTTTCATCTATTTCAGGGTTGTTTCCTCCTATTTTAAAGTTGTCTCCTCTATAAGCATTTAATGTTGTTTCCTCCAGGCTTGAAGGGATTTGACGTTTGGATTTTGATGTGTCTCCTTTGACGTCTGGCTTTAGACGTTTAGACTTAGATTTTTGCACTTGCCGTTTGGGTAAGTTATTTGAATTTGACGTTTGGTTTTGACATTTGGATTTTGACGTTTGTTGCAAATCGAAGTGCTGCCCCCTAGTTGCTTCTAGGGCGGTTGCCGTGCGCACAGCCTACTTGGATCCGCTATCAATTGTTGCTGCAACAAACGAAATGTCAAAATTTTCAAACGGAATTATTCAACTCATAACTTACCCCCCGATTTATCCGGGGGCCCGGGAAAGGGCCCCCTTTCCACTCGACCGAATTTAGGCCAAATTTTCCCGAAAATCGCGTTTTTTCCAGAGATTTTCGCGTTTTCGCTGAACGCAAAAACGACGCCATGTTGACTCGAATTTTGAACTAAGGAGGGGTGCCAACTGTTTTTCCCCTGTTCAATACAGTAACAATAGTGGCGCGGGAATTTAAAATTCGGAAACATTTCAAGTTGTATTACTTGTAAAATTTTATTACCTGTCCGTTTTGTCGTTTAATTTTTATTTCATTATTGCACATTTAATCTGCAGGTCTTGGAGCAAGTGCATCCTTCCTTAGATGCCCGAGAGGATGCCCTCGACTATGTGGAAAGCTTGTGCCTCCGGCTACTGGCGATGCTATGTGCTAAACCAAGTCCTCATACTGTTCAAGTAAGTTTTCTTTTCAGTAGAACCTATTAAAAAATATGTAGTGTATACATATATTAAGCAATTTTAAATACTATAGATTTAATAATAATATAAAGCAAACTAACAATAAGTCTGCTTGTTGCAGGATGTGGAGTCCCGTGTACAAAGTACGTTCCCGACGCCGATCGACAAATGGGCGCTAAAAGAGGCACAGGAAGCGCTCGACCACCGCGGGAAGAAGAAGAAGCCCGTTTTGCCCGTCGACAAAATCCACAACCTCTTGCAAAAGGTATTTGTTTATTATATTATTGTATTGTATCAACATGATATAGTATTACATGAAATGGCGAAGAACTTGAATCCAAGAAGGTAACGCTAAAATAAAAATTGTTTCAGGAGCTACTGCTCTACAAAGTGGACTCCGGAGTTTCGTTGTTCCTCGTCGCCGTGCTTGAATACATCTCGGCCGACATACTCAAGTTGGCCGGAAACTACGTAAAACATATTAAGCACGTCGAGATCACCTTCCAAGATGTCCAGATTTCCATGAACGCCGACAAGGTTCGTTTATAGTTTAGTCCAGCTAAAAGTTAGGATTAAATCTAATTGTAAGCCACATTCTCGTGTGTAAACACAAACGCGCGCACATATACAAAAAATATACACACATATACAAATATACACACATATACAAATATACACACACACATACAAATATACACACTCACTCATATTACACACAGTAAAAAAAATTCTCTTTTATAAAAAATCAAGTTAACACGAGAAAACAAATAAAAACGACACACTGATACGATACACCGCAGAAACAAATGAACATCGGTATTATAAAGAAACACTACAGCAATAAAGTAAAAAAATATTGAACAAACGTTAAAGTGCATTGTGTGAATTTGTAGATTTGAAGTAAGATGACTGATTCGTTAGTTCTATAAGGACGAGTCGCAATGCTTTTCACTACTACATCACTAGAATTAGTGAAACTACTATAATAATAATAAATTATTAATAATGATTGTTAAAAAAATTGTAATAATAATTTGATGGGAATAATAATAATAATTTGTTGAAATAAAAACAACTTGTTGGTGAGTAGTTCAAAGTGTAGCGTCCCCGTTAGAATTAATTTTAGGTCATTTGAAGCTTGGCGTTTTTGATTAACTCGCTTTTGCTTCCACGCCTGCCTCAGTCCACCGCCATGGTAGGTAGCTATTTTAATCGTCTCTTGTAGCGCATGTCTTTCTGTCATCCACACACACACACCATCAACTACAGGGTAGATAGAGATAGACGATGATCAGTTTGTCGTAGAGTTCTGATCGTAGGGCTTTGCATGCGTTTGCCGGATTTTCAGTTGCCGCTTGCGTTAATTTCAATTGTTTCTGTTGTGAAAAAGAAAAATAGAAAGTGAGCAGAAACCAAAAAAAAGAAAGCTGAATTTGTAGCACTTTATGAAATACCTTGTAATACTTGACTAGATCGTACTGTACTGGCTCTCTTACTTCAACTCAAGAGTTTTCCATTTATTATTTGTGTATCTAGTGTTACTATTAATGCCCTAATTTCATCGTTAATTTACTATTACATATTATTTATATTATCCTTATTTCCAATATATCTACTGTACATATTTATAATACTTTTGTTTACCTTTATTTTTATTTGTAATGTATATTTAAAAAAATCATTTAATTTTATTAAAAAAATAATAAGACAATAAAAAAAATAATCAAAAAAATAATAATAAGAAACCACTTCAAGAAGTATTAAAAAGAAAATTGTAAAAAAACGTAAAAAAACCAGTAACAATAAATAAGGAATGTTTTGTAAGCATTCGTTCTTGTTTCGCACAGGCCCTAATGGACATGTTCTACCAAGACGAGGGCGGGGGCCTCAACACAGTAGTGGAGCAGACGGCCCAGCCGCCGCCCGCCCCGAGAACTAGCCTAACCTACGAGGAAGTTGTGCGGGAGCTGATGGCGAGCGAGCGATCGTACTTACGTGAGCTTCACATGATCATCAAGGTGTTCCGGGAGGAGATTCTCAAGTTGAAAGCAGATCAAAAGGAGCTAGACGCGATCTTCTCCAACATTCTGGACATTTACGAGCTCAGCATCACCCTGCTGGGCAGTTTGGAGGACGTCATGGAGATGGCTCAGGAGCAGATGCCTTACATCGGAAGCTGCTTCGAGGAGCTGGCCGAAGCGGCCGAGTTCGATGTGTACAGCAAATACGCCCGGGATGTCACGGCGCCCTCTTGCCGGGAGGTTTTGAACAATTTGCTGGGCCGGCCGGAGGTCGAGAGCGCTCTGGTAACGGCTGGGCAGGGTATGAAGCTCGCCCTGAAGTACTATCTTCCTTCTTTGCTGCTTGGACCCATTCGGCATTGCTTTTCTTACATAGATTTCATAAGGTTAGTCAACTTTTTGCTTTTATCTAATTTTACATTATTGTTTCGTATTTTATTTATAAACCATTCTTTCATATTTAATCATTCATAATTATTTCATAGTCATTAATAAATTGTTTATTACCACTTAATTTTAATTATTTAATCCCTTCGCAACTAAAATCGCTTGTTCATTTTGAATTTTGATTAAGCTGTCCAGCTACCTATGATTCTTCAACAAAATTGTATTGAGTGCTTTTAGTTCATATGTTTACTTGCCTACTGTGTTAATACAGTGTAGTCTCACTTATCCGAAGTTCACTTATACGAAACATACATATGTATGTATATATGTATTCACATCTACGAAACATTCACTTATACGAATAATTTTTTATTTCCCCTCATGTTCGTATAAGTGAGACTTCACTGTATAGTGAAACCTTGATATAGTTTAGTTTAGTTTAGTTTTATTTTAAATTGGTCCAATTTCGTCACAAGCAATAATACAACACAATACAATACACCATGATACAAAATAGGCGCAAAAACGCACAGTATACATACCTGGTATATTAGTATTATTTGAAAGATATTTCAAAGTAAAATGTTACAAAATATAAAATTAAAATTATTATGTTTTATCCCATTTTATTTTATTTATATTTGTGACGTTTCGACACAGCATTAACTCATAATATGTTATTGATCAACTGCTGAATTTGAAAACAACCGCTAAGATGATCAAAGAATCTAAAGCAAAAATAAAGTACGGTATAAATAACAGAAATAAAGAAAGGCTTAATGTTTTACTATTTGTGGTGAATATAATAAATCATACTTTGTTTCAGACTTTTGAGGGGACTTTCAGAAGCCCCTGAAGACAGGGAAACCCTAACTCAAGTGGAGGGGCTTCTTAACCCATTACAGCTCGAGCTGGTGCGATGTGTTTCGTCGCAGACGATGCCGAGGAACACTCTGCCACCCTTGCATGCACGGGCGAAGCGACAAGTTGCTTTAGACAAAATCCATGAAGTCGGGAAGGTCGTGGAGAACTGGGATTCCAAGGATATCGGACAGTGTTGCAATGAGTTCGTCCGAGGTGAGTTTAGCCTTTTATTTAATATATATTAATTTATATATATGAATTTGACCTAACCTAACTAAACCTAATTTAACATATTATAATAACCTGATTTAACCTTGCCTAGCAAGCTAATCCAATCTAACAAAAGCTACTCACAAATATTCTAACCTGACTTGACTCATGGGTCGATTCTGAGATCTCATACGTAAAACCGTAAATAGTTACGTTACGGGTTGACCGTAAGTAAGTGTTTACGAATTTACGATAAACCCTATTCTGGCAAACCACTTGTAAATTATGACGGTCACATAATCATTTACGAAAGCTGCAACTTCAGTTTATTTACTTTCTAGTGTCATCGTGTAGAGTAGAGTAATAAATACCGGTGTTCGGTTTTCGTTTTGTTGATTGCGTGGGTTTGGGTTGGAATGGCGATACTCAGTGTTTTCCTAGTTTTGCCCAGTACTGACCTGCCCTGTTTTGTTGACTCCTTTTCTTCCACCCTGATGGAAGGAGCACTTGCTTCGCACCTGCGACGTCGCGTAGGTCATCGAGCCAAAAAGGTCGAAAAACAGTCCCGTGCGACTGGTGTAGTTTCGAATACGCTTGTGTCTTACACAAAAGTGCACAACAGTCAACAGTCCTGTGCGACTGGATTATTTGTGAACGTGGTAATTGAAGTTCCGTGCTACTTCGTTTT
>JAWQRP010003263.1:0-13679 GCA_033557875.1 Quadriops clusia | reverse complement strand
AATGATTTAGTGCAATATAATAAAATATTGCTTCGACATTTACAAAACACTCAAAAAATTACATGAAGTTGTTACAACATGAAAGGCAGAAAAGTACTGTGATTTTGAAATAAGATTTATTATTCCCGGGTCCACTGAAATGATGGGGCTATGACATCTCAAATGATATACGAGTACATATGGTACGGGTATTAATGTATGCGAAGACCACAAAAGAGTCTTGCATTTACATTTATTCATATGTATAGTGATTATAAAATTTTAAGCTGCTGATAAGGTGGGTAGAAAACCATCAGCGGGAAGGGCTTACAATGTTTTGCATCAATTAAAACTGCAGGACTTAGAAGTCAGAGTCTGAATACAAATGTTAGGAGTTCGTATATGAATAACAGATGTTTTCATGTTTATTCGATATTTGACAATGAAATGAAATCGTTAGCTTTGCTTCATAGCTTGTATTTTCATAAATTTAATCTTGTAAGCTTTCGCTCTGCATTCGTGGCATCATTAGACCTTATACAAACAAGCAACCTCGATATACAATAGAACTACAAAATATTGGCTTCACAGATTGTTGAAATTAGTACTAAATAAGTTACTTGCTTCTAAAAAATAAAATAAAAAACACCATCCTACATAATTTCAGTCAAAAATTATGAAGAAGTCGTACAGGTATGAGATCTTTTATATTGAGGTTGCTTGTTTTTATAACGCCTGATGATATCCTGAATGAAGAGCAAAAGCTCGTAAGATTTAAAAAATATAAGTTATGAAGTAAACATTGTTTCCCTCAAGTGAGCTGAATTATTAGCCCCTAACCTTTATCTTGACTAGTGGTATATTACCCTCATTATTTATGAACACCATTGTTTTTGAACTTGTTTCGATAAGTTAACTAATGAAAGCAACCTTTTCGTAAATTCACAGTTTTAGAGAGTATTTTAAAACAAAGAAACACATTTTTCAATAACGGTTATAACAAAAAACATTTATGAATAATATAATAATAGATGCCTTGCAAAAAGTAGCTTTATCACAATGTAAATTTTTTTTGGGAAATTACAAAAAAAAACCCTTTTCGTGATCTGCAAATTAGGCTAAAGATGTGACTTTTTCAATGATCTCCATTCATACTCTATTTTTAAATTATGAAGAAAAGTTATTTAATATATATGAAAGCATAGGGTTTTTTTGTGATTTTGCAAAATTTTTTCCTATGTGAGAAAGCCACTTTTGCTCGGATGCTTCTCAGTTACATATATATGAGAATAATGATGAGAAACTTACCTTCAGGGACATGCACAACAACATATCTAAAAACAGCAGCCAATCGATCCAGCCAAATTATGGGATCATTCTTGGTGCCTCTCACTGGCACAACATCCTTCTCTATCAACTCGCGCATTTGCTTCACTTGTATAGCACAAATTTCCTTCATAGCTCTGCTTATATCCGTCCGCTGCATACAACAAATAATGGCAGCCATCCCCTTTACCATCCCAATAATTGCACTAGCAGAAAGAGCAAATGTGTCGACTTGTTCTAAAATTTGGATCAACACATGCATGTGCCTGGTCATATGCTCACTGCAAGCGGTGCAAATGTTTTGAATAGCGGGCGCTGCAGCCGCTGCTAAGCCTTGTTGAGGCAAGCAACAGACTAAGAAATTTAAAATTGGATCTAAGGATGATGGATGCTTTTCTATCCACTCACACAGTTCGCCTAAGAGCATTATTGAGGTGTGTCTTACGGCAATGTGGGTATTTTCCGGCAAGTTTAGAATGGCTTCTACAACCTTTGGGACGACTTCATTTTCAGTTCTACAATAAAAAAAGTACAATTAAAAGAAATGTCCCCATATTGAATTATTAACATTATTAATGTAATGCAGTAAAAGCATGGAATACACTGGGACCAGGAATTAATTCACTTGAATCCAAGTTTTTCATTTTAAATCTGAGCTGCATGAAAGTATTTTCAAACTTGTGTTCTTGTAAATAATCTTTCAATAAGCATATGTGACTACATATATTATTGACAATGCCTTATGTTGCTTTCAACAAGATTAAGTCACTCACCATGTGCATTAATAAGTCAGTGGGAGAATTAACGCAAAAAGTTTTAGCACACATTAAGGAAAAGCTAGTACTAAGTAATTGAGACTAGCTGTGACAGAAAAGAGAGATCATTTGCAAGGTGTGTCTTTCACAACTACCTTTAAACCCCCATATTAGGCTTTATAATGTCATATCAACATAGATAGAAATTTTGTAAATAAAATTATAAGAATTAATTCTAAGTGCTACAAAAGTATCAAGTAACATGTTAGTAAGAATTGGGGTCATGATTACTTTCAGAACTTAAGTAATTTTACTAAATAAAGCATAAATTTGCATGTACCTACTTCTATTTTTCAAAGAGGAGAAGAAGAAATGACCAAGGTTCAGTTCCAAATTGTCATTTTAAATATTCATTTAGTAATTTCTACATGGTAACGTAATCAATATGACGAATGTAAAGACAAAAGAAAGCAGACAGGAAAAATCACATGAAAAAATGAACAACTATTGCAGAATACTTCTAAAGAGTTAATAGTTTCTGTGAAAGATCAAAGATTCCTGCAATACGAAAGCCAATACACACTTTCTCATAATCCAAGGAGAAAATATTTGAATCTTGAAGTGAATATAAGCCAAATATATAACTTCTACCAGGAAAAACCCCTTTTGAGTAAACAAATGTATAAATAAATACTCAGCAAAGATTTGAATTCATATTTCCATTAGCCACAAGAAGATCTTGTCAACAGTACGATTTGTTAAATATGATAGTTAAATATATCTCTGAGATGAAAGAACAACTACCTTAATTAAAAGATCAGACATTCATTTAGAAAGTATTTAATTAGCTAGGTATTGTTTAAAATCAGAGCTACGCTTAGCGTCAAAGAACAAAAATGTTTATGTGAATACCTGATAGGAAATGTAGCATCTAGAGGCTCCGAAGAAGTAGCATCTTGTTGCTTGCAGCATATCGAGAATAATTTAAGAACTCAAGGTCATGTTACAGTTTGCGCTGAACAATATAGAAATGGCACATAAATGTTATTGATCAGAAATATTGTCTGTTGGATTAAATATTCATTCTTTCTGAATTACAGAGATTTTTGAATGTTACTGAGAAAAAAAAGTATGTATTATACCATCCTTAGGACTACTGTAAAGGAAAAAAAATTGTCGACAAACATAACTTCAAGTATAGAAATGAAACATGAAGATTAATATTTCAACGAAATCATAAGTAGAAATAAGTGAGCATAACACTGATACAGATATAGAAACTATAAAATTATGAAAGATTTTCTGGATGAGATTTAAAGGAGATAATCTTTAAAAGATGCTTTATAAAAAGTTAATGAAAGAAAATGAATAATTTCAAGTATTAAATTCAGCGAGAAAACGAGGAAAGCGAAATAATATTTAGAAAAACTGTTTACAAGTTCAAGACATCACAAAAGATAAATTAATGATTAATTGGCTAGCCTATATACCTTCTGTACACCATAAATATTTTAAGACATACAAATAAACATTAAATGAATATTGTTGTATTCACGATAAAAGTGCCCATATCTAATTGTAAAATAAATAGAGATAGGTTTGTTTGCTTCGGATATACATAGTTATAAAAAGTAAGTCATTAAAAATAATAATTATAAGAAATAAAATATCAAATGTAGGGAATGTATTAAATAAAAAAATACTTACGGTAAAACACTTTTTGCCACAGCTTGCATAATAAAAAGAGCAGCTTCACTTGAATCCCAAGTCACCCCAGGAGCTTGCAAATTGAGAAACATCTGCCTGAACAGACTACTACTTCCGACTATGAATACCATGTCTCTAACCAAGTCCGATACTTTCAACCTAAAGTCTTTGAAGTCATCACCATCATCTAGTAAGCCGTCATGATCTGGTTCCATTTGGCAATGTCGACATAGAGCGTAAACTAGTCTCTCAACAAAAGGCTTAAAGGTATCAGTCACTGCCTTGTTGTTCTTTTGGTAAAGTTCTTCACTCAGCGAGTACCATAAGTTGAAGGTAATCTCAGCGACTTCATAATCATGATGGCCTACACACATCAATGCTAAGTCCAGCATTTTGAACAGGTAAAGTGGGGGTACTTCCCCAGTGCATTGATCGATCAGTTTAATCATGCAGCATTCCCCGAGTTCGGTAAATAATCTAGCATAATTCATGGACTTTTCTTGGTCTTCATTTCCCACGGAAAGGTGATACGGCATTTCCAAATCTACTATGCAATTGAACAAATATAGCTCAAATTCCTGCTTGTTGTTATTGTTCTCTAAATTGAGAAGTAATGTGCAGATACAGTCAGTGGCTGAGTCATGTAGGGAACCTACAACTTGCTTGTTGTCTCCGTTATCTGGTCTATAACTGAGTATATTAAATGCTTTCATAATAACTAAACTAGTCCCAGGATCCGAATAAGGCAATGTTCCTAATGAAATCCATGAAGTGAAGCATCTCAACACTTTGGTCATGATTTGGACGTTTTCGTGAAGGTTTCCCGAACCGTAATTGCAACAACAGTGTGTGAGAAACTCATGCACAGTGGGCGAGCAAGTTTTCAGGTCTTCCAAAATTTCCATGCGTCTGTTCTCACCTAACCGAACTGACCTGGATTCGTACTCCTCAGGGAGAACTGTCAATACTTCCAACAGTGGCCACAGGTTCGTTTGAGAAAATTGGTTAATTAGGTCTATAGCCGCTCCTTTCCAAGTAGGCATCTGAAGAGCCAAATCAGCGAGAGCCAAACAGAGCTGGGTTACAATCACGGAATTCGTCTCCTCTGTGATTTGACTGATGTGGTTTAAAAGGGAATCTCGTAGAGAACTGTGTGCACTTTGGGGAAGCTCGTGGAAAGACTGGTGGATCTTTGAGCGCATCGTTTGCGCTCCAAAGTAACATGATTCTAAGTCGCGTTTGTGGTGAAGAAGCTCGTCTGCTATGGTCCATGCGTGAACCTATGAGAGAAAGATTTACTTCATTATCATTTCCGCTCAAATGTATTTCAGATGATAATTAGTGAAACTAAACAATACTTTTGATATAGAATGACTCAAATATAATACTAGTAAAAATTATAATTGCTAAAAATGAAATGGTAAGTGACGAATTTACACAAAACGTAGATATATTTTTCACATATAAGACAACTGGTTTATAAGACGATGTTAAAATTTCATTTTGTCCTATAAGACTGCGGATTTACTGTTTTGCAAACAAAGAAGTTTGAAATTCTTTTCATAATGCTTTTATAATGAAAGAGACAAACATTATTCTATCGTTTTTTAAAATTTCTGAAAATTATTCTATTTGCTGATCAATGGAAGACAAGTGTCTTCCGTAAGTATGGAATGGATTTATAGTGAGCGAAGTTAGCAAGAATATTCATCTGTAATTCTATATTGCATGGAAACCGATGGTTTTGAAAATTAAAGCCAGAAACACACTACTATCACATCACATCACGTTTTTTTTGCATTATGCGAACAGTTCACATGATAGACGTGACGTGACGGTAGTGTGTCTCTGATACATAAGAAAAACGTTGAAAAACAGTAGTCGTCACATCCGTGACATCGTGATGTCACGGACGTGACAGTAGTGTGTTTCTGGCTTAACTTACATGAAAGCAATAACAACTGAAATCTAAATCGTTCTCAGTTCTTTTTCAATTTACCATGGAAACATAGCAACTTTCTCTGAGTGTACTAGATTTTGATGTTAAAAAAAACGGTAGTCATTTTCTCAGGATAAGTTTTCGAATATTTCATTTTTGTGCATTTCCGAAAGATATTTCTGCAACGATTGTATAAATTGAATTCAGAGCTACATATACTTTCTTTTTCTTGACAACTGGATAGTTCTGCCTCGGAACTGTGTTAGCATTACTTCAAGGCGGAAAGAGGTACACTACGTAAAGAACAGATTACTGCAGTAATTAACATAACCGTGTGCTCCTTTATTTCTGACGAAGATTAGACGAATTAATAATGCTAAAAAAATAATAGTAGCCAAGTGAAATAATTTTATATGATTTTTAACAGTGCTAAGTTTAATCGCTTACATTATAAAACCATATAATAATCTAGCATAGCATAAGTTGTAACAATAGGAAGAGATATACAGTCGAGTAGGAAGTTTTACGACACGTATAACCATACAATGCTAAACTTAAAAGAAGGGTATTATCCCTAATCTCCAAATGAATTCTAACTTAACCAAATCTTTGTTCCAAGAATTTGGCCCCCCCGAAAGGAAGTACTTACAGATTTTTGAAGGTCGTGCAGCCACTGTCCAGCTCTTTCCTTTTCACTACAGTTTGGATTATTGTTGTATAGTGTGGACACAGCGAGGTAAACGTAATCCAAAGTAGGCTTTTGTTCCATTTTGTATAAATTTGTCACTTTACCAATTAAAAATCTTCACTAACTGGCCGAATTCTTATTATAAACATTATTTATATTTTGTGCTGTTTGGTAAGTGTCAAAAACTAAAATTTGTGTCCCCATGAAACTAGTTGCCAACGACGCTTGCCGGTGGTGCCAATTGCAACTGCAAAAGCACTAGCAAACCTCGTGTTTGAAAAGAAAGGAAAATACACATGAATTAAACGTATCGATTTTTGGATTTTCAAAATTATATGCCAAACAGATACAATAAAAGTATGTAACAACAATGATAATAATTATTATTCGTTTAATATTTTAATAAAATTCGCATAAATATAAAATGCAATGTGCATCCTGTTATAGCTTACCCTCTCATATTCATATCGAGGCGATGTGACTATCCTTTTCTAGGGGCAACTGTCGTTTCCGGTTCATATCTTTAAAATATTGTTTGTTACTACATTTAAAAAAATAATGAAGGCAATTTTGTATAAATTGGCTTATTTTTATCATTCTAAAGCAATTCATTCATGTTGTAGAAATATTTTATTTTTTAATTTAGACGTATTTTATTACTAAACTTGAAAGCAGTTAAAGAACTCTATCTTTCTATTGGCTTACCTGGAACAGCCAATCATAACCGGTATTTATATGAACAATCAGCGCCACTATTGAACAACTACACGGTAATTTCCACAAATGTCATTTTTCGCCCTAACCAAAAACTGGTTCCTGTCAAAGTCGATAAAATTTTATCTGGATTTGTGAAAAATAAAATGAATAGGTTTGAATACACAGACCCTTCTTTACAACAAAACGAGGTCTTTCTGGCCAGACATAGAAATATTCGCTTGTATGATGGGGATCATAAGGTAAATTTGTTTTTCTTTGGGCAACCCTGTTGAAAATTAAACAAAACAGAAAAAAGCAATTTAAACTTAATTTATTCAGATTTCTTATTCTAAAATATATTCAGTAAAATGATTCATTTTAAACTTGTAGAAGGTCTAAATTAATGTGATTATATACGATTTTTAAAAAGCAATGGGTTTGTCTGGTTTTGTTACAAATATAACGTAAACATTAATTTTTTCAGATATATCTACTGTTACTTTATTATTAAAATTTATTTATCAAGTTCCCAGGGTTTTTAAAATTTTTTATTCAACTTATGCCTGGTTTGTGGAACGATAGATATCCTTTGGATAGATATCGAACCAATCAACTGCCAGTCTCGTTTCCATGGTGATTTTTAAAATAGCCATAACTGATTGGTTCAATTACTATAGTATTTAAAGGATAAGATATCTATCATTTCAGAAACCGGCCATTAGATTTTAAAGTTATAATTATTGTAATGTCTTGTTAATTTTCTTTGACCGTATTCTTTATACATTATTAGTTTCCACAACCATATATAAAAGTTTTTTACTTTAGAAACTGCTATGTCATTATCTGATTTGTTACTGGATGTATCTAATCATTCTCTATCTGTAGCCTGATTTTTACTTTCCCTTTTTGTTCCTGATATTTCCTCTTTTTGATTCTTAATTCACCATCCATCTAACTAGTTACACTTAAGTTTTTTCCTCATCTTACCTAGTGGTGCCTACTTCATTATTACAAATATTAATGTATGTTCCTCTGCACTTCACACCTGTCCCATTATTTTCCTTTTGTTTTTATTAATTTTTAATCTGAGGTTCTTGATTGTTTTCTATATGTTCATTTCAGACATCATTTGATGGAGGCGAAATAATCATAACGACACATCGCTTATTCTGGGCAAAACCCGGAGCTTTCTCCCGAGGAGACCTCTGTATGGCCTTGCCTCTCATGTTAGTTCAATATATTGAAGAGGAAAGCCCTAGCGCGTTCAGTTTCGGGCGTTCAACCAAAAAAATTGTCGTGCATTTAAATGAGCCTAATCCGGATCGTAATGAAGGCCCCCAATTGAATAGCGCTTATAATTATATTAAATTATCATTTAAGGACAGTCTTATTGCCGATGCCTATGATTTGCTCTATGATACAATACAGAAGAAAAAATGGAACTTAGATAGTATGGCACAACAAATACCACAACAGCAGCAACAAAACACTACACAAGGCAAGAAGTTTAACATTGAATTAAGGACGGGCATAGGAGGTATAGAAAAGGCTTTGGCACAGAAACAAAACGCCACGGAAGAGAACATGTCCAAAGCCTTTCAAGACTTGAATGTGTTGATGACGAAAGCGAAGGATATGGTCAAGTTAGCTGGACACATTTCGAATAAAATAAAAGAGAAAACAGGGGACATTTCTGAGGACGAGACAGTTCGATTTAAGTCGTATTTGCTTAGCTTAGGAATTGAAACCCCTGTGACCAGGGATGCATACAAGTCAGATACACAATATTATGAGAATTTAGCAAAACAAATAACTGAAATCCTTGTGGAGCCTATTTCAGAAGCTGGAGGAATGATGACCCTTTTTGATGTTTACTGCAGAGTGAATAGGGCCCGAGGAATGGAAGTAATTTCACCTGTAGAGGTCTTGAATGCTTGCAAAGTAATGGGCGGAATGAATTTGCCCCTTAAGATGCATCGGTTCGATTCGGGAGTTATAGTGTTACAGTCACAGACATTGTATAGCGAGAATGTTGCCACAGAAATTGGAGAATTGGTAAACCTATATTTTTTTAACAGGCATTTGTTAAAATTATTTACGTTCGTAGTCGGTTTCTTGCTATAGGTACAATTAAAAATTTTTTTTATCTAGGTTGAAGAGAAAGGCTCTCTTTCCGCTGAGGAACTCGCACAGAGTTTAGGAATTTCAATCTTATTAGCCAAAGAGCGATTATTGTGGGCGGAACAATATGGTAAAGCATGTAGAGACGATTGCATTGAAGGATTAAGGTTTTATCCAAATTTGTTCTTAACAAAGGAGGAATAATTAGGGAACAAATTCAAAGGTACTAATTAATATAAATTATGCATTTTGTAAATATTAAGTTGTAATTTTATTGTTGAATATGTTATAAATAATATTTATATAATTTAAGTACAAAATGTCCAATTTTTACATATCAAACATTTCTACATTCCTTTTTATTGTCCTTATTGGTTTTGCAAGTTGGTTTCATTTTTTAACAACAAAAACAAGTAATGAAGTGTAAGAAATTAATTGGTACTTACAAAAACTTTTAATATGGTAAAGAAACTTGCATAGTAAGCATGCATTCTGTATCGTAACTTATACTTATGTAACTAATTTGAAGTAGCATGCTATGCTAAATACCTAAGAAATACGAAATGGAAGAGGTAAAAGAAATAAAAATAATAAAAACAGGTACATATCTGTAATACGTTAAAAATGATCAGTCAACTATTTTTTTTTAAAATTATCACATCACAAAACTACATAATTAAGAAACAACATTTTGACTAGTGATAAATGAGATGAATTAGTTGAAACTTTCTTATCAATTTTCACAATTGCCTATAAAATCTTAGGCACGCTTTAATAATTTCCTGCGTTCTTCCTTGTCTTTACTAGTGCCTTCATATAAAAAAAACTGTTTCCTTAAGTGCTTACAATCGTCGATAACAAAATTAAAAAATATAATTTGTAACGGAACGCTGCTTAAATGCCAGAGCGCGTGGCAGTCGAAAATCCAAAAAATTGGTGGTTTGTCCAAAACTTCCAGTGAAAGGAAAACTCCGTTTAAGGCTACAAATACGGCACATTTCCACACGTAAGACAGTCGGCGTCGGTTCCAAATGCACCAGGCAAACCAAGAAATTGCTGTTAATGTTCCGACTAAAATATTTAAAGTCATATTGTATCCGTAGTCGATTCGCTCTCTCATTGCTAAGTAAGCAGCGTGATTTCCGAAGAAAATCATGAAAATTACACTGAAGAAGACGTTAATGTAGTTGCGGCCTGTGTTGACCACCCGGATGGTCATTGCATAGCACATGGCGACAACATTGGAGAACGCGCACGTATAGTCCATGAGTTCGGTGAACGGGAAGTCTCGGGAATGGAACACTGTTGACCAAAGCCAGCAATTCATGGTAACGATGCAGTAGAAATGCCACAGCCAATAATAAGGCGAGTCCGGGCGGACTTCTTTACGGAACCGTTTCAACATGTGCCAGCAGGCGTAGAAGTTAAAGAAGGAAAATAAGGCCGACGCAGGCTCCTGTATTCCCAAGATGCGCAAAAAGGGCCATTTACCATAAAATTGCGGGGTTTTCCAGTTGCGATTATTGAACGCTTCCACGGTTTTCCACATGCAGCCGTATGTGCACTCGTCAAGACAGCCCCACCAGAAAATCTTCTCTATTAAAGGTTGAGAATTATGTGCGGCGAATAGTTGCCCATCTTGGGTGCAATTCAAGGTTTTGCATTTGTCTAAGCAGTTTTGGAAAAAGGGCGAGCTGTCTCCCACAGAACAAGCAACAAATTCAATGCAAAACAGAAGTACACAGAACAGTGATAATGTTATCATGGTGTAAGGGAGTTTTTGACTGAAATGTGATGTGAACTAATCAGGGATGATGTACAGATTCCATGTTTTATCAATTATTCAACAAAATAGCGGTGATTTTAAAGCACGTCAAATCACAGTGTCAAATACTGACGTTTGAGGTTATGTTTCTGGTCTGCTATTGGTTCGTTGAAGAGGTGTGCTTACACATTGATTGGTTCTTTATTGACTGTTCATTCCTATTGGTGCTTTGGACATTGAAGAAACTGACTGGAGACGTACCCGTTCTTTGAACAGGATAGAAGTGTCAACTTTTTAATGTGGAAGAAATAGATGAAAAGAATGGGAGGGGGGAAGATATAGTTAAAAGGAAAGATATAGAAGATTTATCTGGTGTATTTTAAGTCTATACTTGTTTGCAATACCATTTAGTATTAAGTAATTTTACATATGCTACTTACGTTAAGTATGTTTATGCAGCGAGTATAGGAATTGTCATAGAGATTTCACCTTACGGGAAATTTGGCTATCCTTAACTTGTCACCCGCACTTTCCTCTCGTCTACAAACTGCCGATGACAACAATAGAGCCTCCACGATTTACGATGACTTAAAGAAGTTTAGATAACTAGGGGTAGCAAAACGATGTTTAGCGCTGAATATTGTTCGTCTTAAGAATGAATTCCACGTGTGCTGGTGATGGAATCACAGTTAGGCATTTACATGGAAGTATAAACTTTAAAGTTCTATAGGCATTTAGTTCCACTTGCATGCTTACACATCAACGTGCAGAAGGCCATTGATTTGGACAGCCCTGGCTTGCATGCGTCACACATGTTATGGATATATGAAGAAAATCTCAGTCCAAATCTCGGCCCAATATTTGACTCCCAAAAAATGCATTGGGTGACATCTCTAATGACGTCCTATACTCACTGGTTTAAGTAATTTAGTTTATTCATATTAACTATCTCTAACTTTGTTCTTTTTATTGTTCTTTAATTGAAAATATGTATTTTAAAACTTAGATTCACTTTTAAACGACAACAAAAACATTATTAAAGTAGTCATGGTGCTGAGATGCTGAAACAAATCCCATGGCAAATTAATGTAAATTTAGTTAGTATTTAAAAAGTTTTCAACATTAAAAACTTACAGTTGTAATTAGAGTAACGTCTAAAGTAAACATCCCTCCTGCATCATAACTAATATCTAGGTGACTTACTTGAAGCAGCATGCTGGAGAGCTAAAATATGAAAATCACATTATTATTTTAATATTATGACAAGTAGTGCAGTTAAAATAGAAAATATAGATAAGATTCTTTATTAGTTTAGTAACCTTAGAACCAGTTTCCATTTCATTTAGTGGAACCGCTGTCCCAGCTAAAAGTTTAACAATCTTCTTAGACTGAAATGGAAGTTACACATGAATTAATAGTTCAATTGATATTAATGTGGATATACCTCATGTCTGGAATAATCTGCGATGATGATAAGCCCCCAAGTCCAAACGATATTAACCGCTAGCCATAATATAATCTCATCTTGTCTCTCCGAATTAAAGCCTGAGTAAGCCAATACAAAAATCATCATTAAAATAGATGTGGCTAAAATATTAAAAACTACAAGGGTAGAGAATACTATATTTAAGCCATCCGCTACATGACACATTTTGAAGTGCAATTCTGCAACAACTTCAAAATCTTCCTCAAATGCCTTTCTGCCCAACTTCAAAAAATCCCAATTCGTTTCTATGTATTCGCTCAAAGCTTGTAACCACAAAATAATAATAATCATTACAGTTAAATACAGTAAAATAGGTATAATTCTCATGCCAAACGCTATATAGTAAACAAGTGTTTCCGTACACCCTCTTTCTACAGTTTTTTCTCCGGAAATAATGAAATAGAAATGTAAGACGAATACACCAACTGCATAACTAAGGACAATGGCAACAGTTCCTAGATGCAAATATTTGTAGGAAAACCATTTATTAATTTTTTTAAATAGGTGGTCAATCTCCTCCAACGTGTAAAATATGTCTAAAAACTGTTCTTGCTTGACAAATAAGGAGATGACACTGAAGCAGGTAGCAGCAGCGCCGGCCAATGTGATTAAAAACAGCAAAAACCCGCCCAAGTCCAATCTGGGTTTGTCACCAATGTTCAATTTGTATCCGAAATAAATTAAAACGGGCACGATGGTTAAAATGTAGGTTATAGGTACTGCATTTTTCCAGTTTAAACTGTCTGGCGTGTAAACATATTTACCGTCTCTTGCCTTACTTCTTGTATAAGGGGCTACCCCTGCTATTTTTGCAATTGGATAGGTCAAGTCAATTAGGCCCAAAATACTGTCCCGAATCCCGGGAACTTTAAGCTCTCGCATCGTGTCTATATACCTTGAGCTCGTTTGAGTCAAACTAGAGATTACATATTACTAATATGTGTTGGAATATTGATTCACATACCGTTTTAATATCATTATCGTTATGGAATAATGGTGCTTGAAACTGTCTGTGCATAGTTGGGATCTTATGCGTGAGTTCACGGGGTCACTTGATTGTCAAGTGTTGCTGTCAAACAAGATATTTGATAGACATTTTCTCCATTTTGCTGGTGCAGCAATATGCCGGTACCATCGAAACTATAAAGGAAACAATATATTGTATCAGTATACTGATACCACAGAGTACTCTGTGCTGATACGTTTTAGGAAAAAAT
>JAWQRP010003262.1:0-13682 GCA_033557875.1 Quadriops clusia | reverse complement strand
AACTGCATGAATATTTTTAAACTTTGAAATGAACAATCTTAAGGCAAGTAACTTTTACAAAGATATTTCACTTACTTTACATTATATCAGTAGCATAATTTATTTTTTTTTATTTATGTGAGTACTACAGTTATCTTTAAAACAAAAGTTTCTCTTGAGTTTAAAAGAAATATCCAAACAGTCCCACTCTTAAGTTTTGATTAATAATTAGTTCAACTATTGTGTTTAAAGATTATTTTTGTCAGGAAGAGCAGGAAACTATGAAAATATTTTTTTAAGTTTATTGGAAAATTTTTTATAATTTTTTCAAAAGCAAACATTGTTTAAAACTGGGGTTATATGTACTTTCTGTATTGTATTGGTTTTGGCAGGTTTTCATTTTTTAGACTAACTTGGCATAACACGATGCAAGATTTCGGAGACCTTCGGGAGTAGCCCTACTCTCGGAAACTACTAAAAAGCTTTCTACTTGGGATAGGAAATTATTTCTTGCGGTTTATTTCTGCCTATTATTTATCATCACAATATCTTGAAACTGACTCAACCGATGGACTTAAAACTTTGTTCTGACTCCCAGCTAAGATCGCTTTTCGAGATACTTGATCACGAAGTCAGTTTTTGGGAGCAAAATATAGACTTTCTTAAATTGAATGCATTTTTAAAAATCAGTTTCCATTGAAGTGTGATGTTGAGTCTATATTGTGGTTGATTCACACTATACATTCCCTTTTCATTCTATTCCGTTACATAAAATTATAGTAATAATAATTTTAAGTACAAGGAAGGGATCGGAAAAGGAACGTATGGTGAGAATCGACTTTTAAAAAGAGAAATACCATCTATTTTATTAGTTTCCATGGAAACAATACTTTAATGAGGGTGTATTTCCATTCCTGTCAAGATTCTAATTTTTAGGTTAATTTCAAGTTGACGTCTGTCAAGTGTATATGTTTAGGTTAAATGTCAAGTTGACACTTTTACAAGAGACTGGGCACATTCACTATGTACCGTCATCTGCAGATTAAATGCATACGGTGAATAAATTCTAAGCGCTACAGAAAGCGATCGGGCCGTAACAATGTCGCTTAAAATGGGTTCATCGTATGCATTTAATCTGCAGACGACTGTACTAATATATGCGCAGTAGATGCATACATATGAAAGTCTTTGTAAACAATTTACGCATAAAAAACTTTCATGGCTGTAGAAAAGAGACGGAGCGGGAAGGAACGAGAAGGGACGGGACAGGATCGGTCAGGAAGGGAAGGAAATGCACAGGTAGGGACGGGAAGAAAAAGAGCGCTAATAGAAGGGACGGGACGAAAAAGAAATGAAGAGATAGTTAAGAGGACAACTGGCGCACCTATTCTTCTTTTTCTGACTACGCCTTCATCTCTTTTCTACTCTCTCCATTTATTTCTCACACTCATGCCTATCAAAAAGTGCGTGCACTTCTAACCTGTTCGAAGAACGGGTAGGTTTGCTAGTATGTAAAATAAAATTTTGCATAGCATATCATAAAATACTGTAGTTGGCCCTTCAATATTCCATTTTACAATGTAAGAAAAAATCACACTTAAAATATTTTTATTGTTTGAAATTTCTTCTCCAATGTGATGTAATTAAGTTTATTTATTTCTTTGGTTTTTTTAGTACTGTTAATAAAAAAAAGAACTTTAAGAACTCATTTTATTTCCTGACTTGATTTTATTTCATCGTATAATCTCGCTTGGCATAAAATTACCTGCGTTATATCCTCAAATATTTTAAGCTATTAGAGTTTGATAGAAATTATTCTGTGATTTGCATAAGTGGTGATGAGTAATTTACTCCTTGGATGTGCCTTTTAACACCAGCTGAATTTCAATTAACTAAATCGTTCATTCAAAATGTGACAGCAGCGTAAACCGCATGTCGTAGCTTAGCGCTAGTGAAATGATAATAGTCTGACATTTAACTTTAACTAATTTACTAAAAGATGTTAAGAATAGAACAAAAATATTATTTTATTTCGCTGCTTTCTAATGTGAAAATTCAAATATCTATGTAAATGCTCATTTACTAGAGCGAATATTTATATATTCTAAAATGTTTTTTTTATATTGCAGGATACACCAACATAGGTACGTGTGTTAGCAAAATTGAAAAAATTACCGTCACGCGTAATAGGTATGTATGTACTTACGTTACGACGGTAAATACGTTTGCTGATTGCAGTGCGAACGAAGAAAATGTTATAAAACGCAATAATTACACAGCACTAAAAATTTAATTAAAAGCATATCCCAAAATTATAGCGTATGCAAATAATAGTAGTTGATATAACTTTATTGCACTTCTAGTTATTTATAAAGCAATAAAAACAAACGTAAAACACATTTATTACTATACTGAAAAATATTCGAGGGGCGACTAATGAATGGCTTATATAGGCCCTTAAGAATTTCATACTAAGAGAAAATTAATTATTAAGTGGAATTTACTGGAAACTGCCAAACGGCTGAAACTTTTTGTGAAATCTTAATAAACCGTTAGCAGACAAGGTCTTACGGACCACAAACGACCTTTCTGAGGACGATTTTTTCTGCCTTGTTAAATGCATGAAATAATTAATCATCGGAGCTTCAACGTTAATTTGAAATCCCCTCCTTATTTATTTTCTAGGCTATAAGTTTAGTTCATGTTACTAAAGGGAGCCGTTCTGGAAATTGGGCCAAAAAATACTGTTGGCATTAAACCGAATGGCACAATAAAAAATCCTGCGTAATATCAGGAGAAAGTATCTAATAGCAGGGAATTTATTTAGAAGGGAAAAAATCTGTTTGGATGTGCTGGTTATAAGATGTGATAAATGTAGTGGACAGAAGGATTAAAATAAAGCATATAGTAGTATATAAAATTACAATTAATTAAATTTAATACTTACTGTTGTTCGGCGTACACGCATGTCTCGTAAAGAGGGAGAAATAATGTGTATAGCAAATAGTAACTTATTTTTAGTTGAATTTGGCTTAATCCTAGGTCCATATTATTTATATCTGCAATAAGAACAAAAAATAATGATTTTAATAACAATAATTTTTAATCATGCGTTTAAAATAAGGGTTTTTATTGTTCAAAAGATATTCACTTTGAGTTACCCCTGGTTTGTCTCATTTTCCATGACGAATATACAAATAAAAAGGGAAGTCATCCCCGGGGACGAGTAATTTTTCACTTCTAGATTTAAAATTGCTCTGGAATATAATGATCGTGCCGTTGTAATAAGTTCTACCATTATGTATTACAGTCATGTTGTTTAAGAATTAAATTAAAAGTCTTTCCGCACAAACTTTTTTCACCTGACAATTTCACTTGCGGCAATGTGATGGAGCCTCTGTTTAAATAACGAAATCAAGCATTGCCAGGTCCTTATAATTGCCTGTGAATGATTGATCATCATACGGATTAAAACAGTCAAGTTGGGAAAAGATCGATTTTGCGAATTGGAATTTGTGATAATGTTTTTTTCCGCTACCGTTATATTGTATAGTAAAATAAAGGTACGTACAGGAAACGTCAAAATTTGTTGAAAGGCGGCGATAATGTTATTTACGATGATACATTTGTCCCCGTAGGTGTATACTTTACCGGAAACACACTGCACCTCGTAGGTAATTTATGCACAAAAGTTCGCAAACCGCGTTGACTTTATTTAATAAATTCATCATTCCGTATCTACTTCTGCCTCTTCGGGGATTACGAACTTTTCCGCCGTGAGCATTGTATCATTTCCTCTTTGCCTCGCGCCTTATGGATTAAAGCTCCGTGAATAATAGATTTAATTCTATACAAAGAAAGGGTAGTCCGGATTTTTCAAAGGGCAAAAGAGTGTCGAACATGAGAGGAGTTTTAAACATCAGAGGAATTTTAAACCTGAGAGGATACGTTGAGACTATTTAGAGAACCTTTTGTGTTTAAACGGTGGATAATAAGACAAGAGAACGAATTGCGACTATTGACCGTGCGCCTCTTCCAATTCTGTGGAATAGGAATCTAACATCATAGGAAAGGTAGGCCGGTAATAAAAAATATAGTATGTACCAATTTGAAATTAATAACAAATAAATATATTTAAGTGAACAGAGTAGATGTAATAAATAGTGTTAGGTCAATCAGACAGAGAAGCACGAGCAAATTGCGCAATGAATAAATGATTGTAACGCCCAGGACGTGGAATTGGCATTAAAGAAAAGAGACAAAGGAGCAAAACGTTAGCCTAAACTTGACAGTGATAGAGAGTGACAGACACCGTCGTCCACTTTAGGGCCAGCTTGTTTTTTGGAATGAATAATGAGACGTTTTGCGCCTATACAGAATTACAAGAATGTTTCAGGAGTTCCACCAAAAAGGGGCAAAAAATTTAGAGAGGAACTGTCAGCTTTGCTTATCTTTATTATGTTTTAGGAAAAAAATTATCTCTTCGCTCAAAGGAGTAATAAGGTGCTTGTATCAAAACTACATTAATCATTAACTAAGAAATTTGTTGTAATCAGTTTTACATTTTGGAGACCTCCTTTAAATACTTTTGCAATACACAAATTACTCTAATAGTTCAACAACGCCAAGCAGGATAAATGTTCAGCAACAATAGAAACATCCCTGATTGTTATATCAGGATGGATTAACGCGAAATATAAGGCCTCCACAGGGAAATTTAAGTGATTAATTACTACTAATGAATGCTTTCAGGGACCCTCCCACACGTAGATGTAATACATCCCCCAAAAACAACATTAAAAAGTACAATACATTGTTTATGTGTAAAGAAAACTACGCAATAACAACAAATTTAATTATAGGATGTACACAAGTGTAAAATCTACCTTTACTTTTTGTGTAGCACAACCTCTTTAATTTTCGTACCCGGAATAAAGTTGTCTCGTGCAAAATCCGTACCTATATTAGGTTAGGCGCAAACAAACATCAACATCGAGAACTATATCGCGAATGAGGAGCTTCCAAACATGCTGATAACGATGCCGTCGCCACTACTGGCAACATAAGTGGATGCTAGGGCTTCTTATGCCTTCTGATCAGCCCCTGACGTCCCATTAGCACCCCAATAAGTCGGTCTGTAGGACTTCGTGCGCACCACTCCAATCATTTCTCCACTTCTTTGACACTCTTCGTGGGTGGATGATCGTCTTTGCTCACTGTTTGAAAGAAGAATGCGAACAGGGTGATTTGCATCTCTATTCACCTTGCACTATTCAGAGGCTCTTGCACGGCCTGCAATTGATCAAAAATAAAACCACAAAAGGCCTGACAATGAAATGAGTTCCCTATATGCATTGAAGTGGATAGATCAGAGTAATTACCATTTATATCGTTTGTATTTCGTTTTAGATGTCTACTAGCAGAGGATCCGTTTTTCAAACAGGTTATATGTAGATACATTTTATGAAAGGGGTAATAGTGAGAGAGGGGAATTTAGATGTAATGAGAAAGAGAAAAATAATTTAATTTTATTTATTGTCATAAATTTGCTTATTTACCATGTATATAATAATATAAATGTTACGGTTAATGTGATTAATTGGAAATTATTAATAATTACCGGTAATCATTAATACTAACCAACATAGAGGGTTAAAGTGATAAATTCATCACATTGACCGGTCACTATTAATAAGTTTCACATAAACGTGGTAAATTTAATAAATTTTAAGTAATTGTACTGTTGAATCTAGAATTTCGAAAAACGCTCATCTCAAAAATTTTTCAAAATGTATGTTTGCTTCATTTTTTCATATTTAGTTATAGACCCATTGTATTATGAGCGGAAACAAAAAAAAAATAAAATTTGATATGCGCCCTTTTCAAAACTCGTTTCAATTGAAACCGCTGTAATATAAAAAAATATCACTTTTTTTTGTAATACGAAATATCATAAAACTCGATCATGCAAAAATAAATAATTACTTTTGATTACAAGATTCTAATTATTTTAATATTTTTATAAATTTTAGTTTAACACATTACTTTTTTACTTTATCATTGTATCATTTTATTCGAAGGTTGTCTTTTTACAAACGACCACCGCGGTATTATTAAAATGTGTCATCAATATATTTGTAAAATTTGTCTTTTTTTATTAGAAATGTCCAAACGGATGGCTTCAATTATGGGTAGAAAAAAGGCACAATTTCCGTTTAAATTCTTTTTTTTTTATTAGAAATGTCCAAACGGATGACTTCAATTATGGGTAGAAAAAAGGCACAATTTCCGTTAAAATTTTTTTTTTAAGTTTTTAAGTTTGACACGAAACTAATCACGCAAAATATAAAAATTTAAACGGAAATTGTGCCTTTTTTCTACCCATATTTGACTTTTTGTTATTGGGAAGCCAGCGACAGGTTAAATATCGACCGAGTAATTTGTTGACAATGAGAGTTTAAAAAAAGCAAGCTTGTGAGAAAATGTAAATCATTCGTGAAGGTTTTCATGGGATAGTTTTCTACGAGGATAACAAGCGCCTAACTCTAACCCCAAAATTAAACAAAAATGCGATTTTCATTACCTCAAGAAATTGCTGAGATAATTGGAGAGTGCAGAAAATGATTCCTAAATTGATTTTGACGCATACAAAAGTGTATGAATTTTAAAGGTGAACATTTTAAAAAGTAATAAATTATTTTGTTAAAAAAATTTAGTTTTAAAAAACTTAAACGACTGTCCACTTGCCTATAAAGAATTTTAATTTTTAATGATTAGTTGATAAATGAAAATGTCATACAGTACAACATAATAACGGTATTAATTACTTTTACCGAATACGTTCATAAATTATTAATAATAACTGGTAACAGTGAATATTTTCTTGTTATTTATTACATTAACCAACTCTTCCGGTTATTGTTAACACTAACATATACATATGTAAAACTTCTTCTTTTACACTACGTATAAAATTCACAAAAATAAGCAAAAAAGTTTTATAGACCCTTACTTTGTGTGATCCTTAGTCCCCGAAGAAGGGACAGTTCCACAAAGTTGACATATAAATCGTCGGATTTGGTTGAATCATAACACATTAGAAATTAATATTACGTATGCGATAGTATGTACTACTACTGAAAAAATTTCAAGCCCTGATAGACAGAGAAATAAAAAACTTAGATTAAATAAATTTCTTGCTCAATAAAGTAAAAAGAGTATCTGTATATAACAATTTTTGGTTAGTAACAACTTGTATTGCATTTAAATTGATTGTTGTAAATTATAGGTCTTGTTTTTTTTATTCTACTGATTTTATTTGTGATAATTTTATAAGAACGACTATGCTGTTACCATGTTATAACTTACTAGAACATACCTATGTATATTTGATTTTTCTCCATGATAATTTCATCAACATTGTCACTAGATAATTTTAAAAGATTTATTTTGGAAAGGAACTAGCTTTTATAGCTCTCGTATATGTCACGATGTATCTCAATGTAATACCTTTGAAAAAAAAAGAAATCACACAGTATTACTTTATCTCAATTATGAATTTCTGGCGTACTTGGTATGGCGAAAAAAAAGTTTATGCTTCAGTAACAAATAAAAGAAAAACTAAATCCACGAACACTATGCTCTGTACAAGTTTGTGGACACTCACTTTTTCAACTTTTTTTTATCTTTTTATACTTTGATACTCGACTCACCCTCGACTTCGTTTATATGTACTATTCCTCGTTCGACATCTGAGGGATCATGTGTCCCTGTTTCTTTTTTTTTTGAAATTTCGTCTAAGATAAAAACTTAAGACGCGCTGAACCATTAAATTAGGAAAATGTCAAATCCTCTGTTTAGGTAGCTAGCATATGATTCTGAAGAACAAACTATCAGAAGTTGTGTTAGAGTGACATATCTATCAGATAATCCATCAACAAGAAGTAGTCTTTATAAACAAATTTTTTCTCTTGCCTCGTGCAAAAATCGAAAAACATTTGTTGATTAAATTAAGCTTCAAGTAGTAGTTTTACTTTGACTATTTCATAAAACTGACAATATTTTAAAAAGTAGTTTTTTATTTGGGAAAGTTTTCTATTCAACATTAATTGAAGACAGTACATGCCCCGACTTTAAGATTTAAAGATTATAAATCTACATGGATATTCTTATGTAAATATAAGTAGAATGAAAGGAAAGGAACAGCTCCATGAAAAGTGAACGCGCAAGTGTTTTCTAAGAAATCTGCAAAAAGACGATAACTTTTATGACGCTATTTTTTCATCATATCAAATCACATTTAATACCAATCTATAGATAGAATGCACTCCATAAACCTGGATCACCTCATGTGTAACTCCTTTATGGCGCGTCAAACACTGTTGCATGCAAATTCGGTGCGAAATTCTGTTTGTGGAGAATATCTTAGTAATAAAAATTCTCCCTCCCGGATACCGCCGAAATCAGATGAAGCGTAAAGCCCTGCCAAGTCGGAGATGTGCTCGTCATTTAATAAAGGCAGCACATAATATTTATGTGTAATATTAATGTCTCCGTATTTTTCATTTTTTCCATGCATTAACGGTCCATGAATAAAAGATTGTGTTCGTTTTGATGATTTCCATTTCTTTGCGATATAAAGGAGACCTTGAACTGTGCCCTTTTTAAATGTATTATGGAGTTGGTGCTGGTTCAGGTTTTATGCCATACAGGTAATAATACTTTTTAAACCGCCTCAACTTGGTATGTATAACGCAAGGGAGTTGCTTTTTGTAAAGAAACATCCACAAAAAGAACCCCCCGATAATGGCTAAAAGACCGTCATAATAAATTAATCACGGGGCATAAAAGGCTTACATCCGAATTCAAGAGATTTTTCGTAAAAAGAATTATCTATAAATATTTCATCGAGAAGAGCTCAAAAACTCGTGATCAATAGCCGTTTCATAAACCTTCATTCAATCCTGCAATCTCATAGAAAAAGCATTGTTGGCACTTAAGGGATTAATAAAATTTAATATTTATACGAACAACGCATTAAGAAACATATTTCTTGAAATAAATGGTTTCCCAGATGAAAGTAAAGGCACAACATGTTTTTGGTTTTATTACAATCTCAGAACTCCAACTTTTCATTTCGAAAGAAACTTTTTAGCTAAGACATCGTTAGAGCAAGTGAAAGACAGGTATTGAACTCGCTCCTTCGCCAATAGTTCTAGTAAATGGTCGTATTTTTGACGCAGCTGCGTGTGTTTCCTCTCGCATACAAATGCTGTTGTGGCGGTTTATTCTTCACATTTTAAAGCACTTAAACGTTTTTCTTACTTTTGCTCCTAGGAGACAGCACTTACTAAATCCAAGTTGTTCTAAAAGATGACAAACATTTAAAAAATATAATTAATTATTGGCACTGAAGGGATTTTACAATAAAAGGATTCCCCGGAAAAATAAGTTTTGTTTACTGATTTACTTTTGAGCGTGCACAAGACTTTTTCCAAAGAAAGTAAGCGGGATTGGTTTTAAAACTGATTTCCCATGTGAAAATGCACAAGGAAACTCGAAGGATCCTTCTTTCCAAATTTATTACAACACTTTTAAAATATATCTTGTTGTTTGTATAATTCCGAATCAGCCTCTAATTTATCGAACGACGAAAACTTTCGAAGTGCTCGTTTAGCGAAACATGGCGTACGTTGGGGTTCGACTGAGTTAGGTGTTTGGAATAATAGACTTCAGACCCAAATATCTCGAATCTAAGCCATGTGCTATAAACTTGACTAATCGGAATCATCGAGAAGGTACTCTCGGGCGCATTAAAGCTCAATCACTGTAATGAATAACGATGAGGATTAATGGGTAATTTACTAAATGTTATTATATATGTCTAAATTTTATTTTAGTTAATCAAGAGAAGTCTTAATTGTATCCCATAGTTAAGAAGCTACAGAGTTTGTTTCTATAATTAACTCCAAACTCGCTGGTCTAAGAAATTCGAGAACAACTCAATATTGAAAATGCAGATTTTTCCTTACCCAAAAGTGCTTTTTGAATTTTCGATTTTCTTCACCCTCCGTTGTGGCGTTTGTTTGCGGTACAAGGAGGGTGTCAAAGTACGTCTTAGGAACTTTTCCTTCTTTATTTCACACGAATCAAATTAAAAGTTGGAATTTTAACCAGTTAGTGCACGGAGGGTACATGACACAAAAAGCTTCAGAATAATGGATCTAGCCAGAGCGGAGGGCCCTCGAAAACCGCGATCTGTGGCACTTTAAATATGCTTGCGATGGAGTCGTGCTGAAGGATCAGTAATAGCAACTTAAAGAACCGACAAGCTGGACGCTTAAAGACTTCTTTCATATTTAGATTCAGCGGCGACGCTCATGAACTTCTCATTTTTAATCGCGCTGTACATCGCAGCAGAAGAACTTTGCAGAAAAGTGCGCGAGAAGTCAGTTTTGAGTGCTGCGTGGGACTAATAATTATCCTTATACTTACAAGGATATCGAGCAGAGGAGCTGAAGGCTTAAAAGATTTGTTGTTAGATAACTTAGGAAAACTTTCTGTTTAACATACATTTTGGAATGAAAGTTTCATTGCAAGACTGAAATACTACAATTAGGCAATAAAAATTGTAGAAAAAATTCTGATTACTTTGCCACATTCTGAAATTTAATAAATTATCTGTACTAAGTAATTAAACAGCAAAAATAAAAAAAAGCATACCTCTTTCACAATTAAATTCAAAGGAAACGTATAACAATAATTTCATCTGTTTTAGTGCGTCTTTTATGCGGGGTCTACAAAGAATCAGGAAAAATTGAAGCGGATAATCGGATTAAGGAATTATTGCAATTTGACTTACTTTGCCAATCAGAGTAAAAATGATTTTCATTGCTAGTGCTCTCTATCTCTTTCCGAAAGTGTACCGCCTGCAAATCTATTTAAAAGCAAGCATATGTCGATAGCACATTAATTTAATTCTATATAACAATATTTCAAATCAAACTGTGCGGAAGTCTAAAACCTATCTATTTTTTTTCAAGTTTATAGATACATACTGCAAAGAGGACTTCCGATTTTTTCTTTTTAGTGAAAAATTAATGGTTGAACTTGAAATCGTTGAACTGGAAATCTTCCTCGTAGTCTTTTAAACTTCATTAATTATGATTAAAAAATAGATGCAGAAGGATGTATAAATTTTGCATTACTAACGGATTTTTAAATATCAAGATTGGAATCGGTTGCCGTCAGTTTGAATAAAATTAGTCAGGAAAGTACAGTCAAGCAATATTTATAACATACACCTCTGTGGTACACGCAACCGGAGGCAAATGTAAATGTAAAGCACGTGAATGCCATATGAATGTCTGGTTTTCTAATTCCGTATATTTTATTTCTTAATCTGAACGTACATACACTTTTTACTTTCTCGCAGAGAAAGTATAGTGGTCATGCGAAAAAAAAAATTGATATTTTGATGATTCTCGACGTTTTGAGTCGATTTGGCCCTTTTTGCTTTTTTGTCTGTGTGTGTGTGTGTATGTGTGTGTATGTGTAAACACGATAACTCAAAAATGACTTGAGGTAGATCGATGAAATTTGGGATGTAGTCATTTTAGCTAAAAAGTAAACTCGTATCAATTTTTGGGTTAATTCGGATAACCGGAAGTGGCAGTTTACCTAAAACGGATGTGAAACCCTTTCAAGTAAAGTGCCCTTTTGCTTCAAGGTTTTTGTTTCAAATTTTGTACCAGCTTTAGAAATAAAGAAAAACTCACAGATATCAAATTTTAGGATAATGGCCCAATCGGAAGTGGTAGTTTACCTTAAGCAAAAATGGAACTCTTTCAAGTAAAGTGGCATTTTGCTTCCAGAAAATTATTTCAAATTTTGTAGTAACTTTTCAAATAACAAAAAAAAACTCACAGATATCAAATTTTAGCGCAATTGCTCAACGGGAAGTAGTCTTTTTAAACAATTTTTTAAATGTGCATATATGTATATATGAAGCATCGGGTGTAAAACCTGTTAACTACATAGCATGTCCATGCTAGTTAACAGGGTTTACACCCGAACGTTTCAGTTATTCAAATGCGCTCTGAATCCTAATGTGAACCTGTATTGTATAATACACCTTAAAAATATGCGTGAAAGTCGAGTGGAGACCAGTCCATATTTTTTATTTTTTGTAACTGTAAGTAGGAATATTTACTTTAGTAAAATATTTACAACATATTTAATCAGCAGATTTCAAAGCAATCTTTTAATTTTTTTTGTGGAACGTAGAAAATCCTAACCAAAGTAAAAAATTAAAGATGTTGCGTTAATAATTAAATCTACATTATGCTCTCTAATTTTAAATGATTTTCATTTCGTTGGTGTTAGTACGAAAGATTATATTTTTAATAAATTGAATGTATTTACACAGTATGCGCAGGTTTAGGTAAAGTGATTACTCTAGATGTAATGGATTAACACATTATCTAACCCTTGAATTATTACTGTATACAGGACGGGTAAATAATTATTTTGTGTGTAACCCCTCGTGCGGGAAGATAAAAGCCTGTCACTGAGCATTTTAGCGAAGATGAGTAAATTGTTCGAACGTAATTAGTCGGTAGACTTTAGGGAATACAAATATTTATTACTGGGACATAACATTGTCCTTTTATTGAACCCAAAACATATTGCATATGGACAAGCTTATCTATAGCACATTTATACTTAATGTATATTGATAATCATACAAATGTAAATCAATTGTAGAGCACTCGAAATTGGTGATCCAAGCAGATTTTCTAATATTAAGTTATTTTGCTGTATACAATACTAATGCACAATAGCAAATTATAACTGTAAAACTAATCTGAGCTTCTCCACGAAAGATCTTAAAACTTTGTTAGTTTTGAAAACACGCGGAGATATAAACTATACCCTTTATTAAAGAAGTTATAGAGTAAGTCGAGCAGCAACTGATTAGATTCTTAAAACTTTACGATTCTTATGAGTTGAATCTTCAACAGAACATTAATTAAAGAAAATCTAATCATATTTGAAATGAATCATTTGATTTTCTACAAAGAATTTGCTTTTTTTTGTAAATGAGGTACAAAGGATAATAATAATACATGTTATAAGTTTCATTTTGTAAAATTAATTCAAGAATACATACATATAATGATACGTTATGATGATGTCCCAAATAACAATTTTGGCCGAGAATACGTAAAAAATGACCAAATAATATAATACTCTTCTTTATCAATTTATCATAAAATTACGTTGAAACGTCGATAATGGGGAATAAAATAGAAGTAAATTTAACGAAATATTCGGGACTATAAAGGAAATTGAACTTTATAGTCAAAGCTAAATATCCCTGGCATAGGTAGTATACCTATTAGTAAATTTTAGGTAAACTTACTAATTCAGGTATAATTTTAAATATTTCTTACTAATTTTTACTTTCTCGCAGAGAAAGTATAGTGATCATGCAGAAAAAAATTTTTGTGATTTTGATGATTCTCGACGTTTTGAGCGATTTTGAGTCGATTTGGCCCTTTTTTGCTTTTTTGTCTGTCTGTGTGTCTGTGTGTCTGTGTGTGTGTAAACACGATAACTCAAAAACGACTTGAGCTAGATCGATGAAATTTGGTATGTAGTCATTTGAGCTAAAAAGTAAGGTCGTATCAACTTTTGGGTTA
>JAWQRP010003261.1:0-13684 GCA_033557875.1 Quadriops clusia | reverse complement strand
TTTAGCTCAAATGACTACATACCAAATTTCATCGATCTAGCTCAAGTCGTTTTTGAGTTATCGTGTTTACACACACACAGACACACAGACACACAGACACACAGACACACAGACACACAGACACACAGACACACAGACAGACAAAAAAGTAAAAAAAGGGCCAAATCGACTCAAAATCGCTCAAAACGTCGAGAATCATCAAAATCTCAAAAATTTTTTTCCGCATGATCACTATACTTTCTCTGCGAGAAAGTAAAAACGTTCAAATTGTCAATATTTTTTAGATGGAACTACCTATTTGGCAGTTAAAAATAGCTCTTAATCCCATTACCTGATATAATGGTTCGTTAAAACGTAACTGTTGGAATGAATACCTTCCTGAATTACATCAAAGGCTCTCTTTCGTTAATCATGTTATTCTACCCGTCGACCTTTTTTCCAGTCGATTAGCATGTTTAATTTCTTTTCACTCCCGACTATGTACCTACTTTTCCAATTAGGCGATATTTTGTATGTTACTGATTTTCAGCGTTCCCAGTTAATTGGCAAAAGAATCAATAAATTAATTGTGTTTCCCGTCGCTCGGTTACTAAATTGTACCTAAATTCAAATGGACTGAGAATTTGTTTTTTTGTGCACAAAAAGCTAAATGTACCGAAATTTGGGGGAGCTCAAAAGCAACGTGTTAACAATATTAATCACGTATGTCCGATTGTTTTGCGTAATTAGCAATTCGACTTTGAGGAGACCTAAAACATTTCATGGTCTGACGGATTGGGTCATTACTTATCAGATGAGTCATCAACAAATTGAATTAAACTGTATTTAGTTTGCCTTTAAAGGGATTCGTCTTGAATAGCGATGATATGCGTTTCTACTATTGGCAATGATTTTAAGTTTTATTTTGCCTTGAGTTCCCGTTATATTTATACCGTAATCCTTAATGTAATTAGTTTTAAACTTGAACAGCACCTTAACTTTAAGGCTGTTTTAAAGCAAAATATTATCATTGCTACTTACGGTAGTTAATTTAATGTTAGTTAAATTTAAATTAAGCCTCTAAGGACCAAGATAGTTACAAAAATAAATTTCATTCATGCAGCTTAAACAAGCAATAAATTGAGCAGAAAAGTGAAGGTTGGTACAATTTTTACTAATAACCGGAAATGTTTCTTTTTGTAATTTCTGAAGTATAACGTTTAATTCGCACAAAATTCTTCAAGCGTATTCGCTTGCGCAACGGCGATTTCTTCACTTTTCGGCGCTTGTAGGTGCACAATTACGTATTATTATGGCTTTATGGCAAATTAACCAGCTAAATTTAATTACCGGGTATTTTTCACTTCCTCGCCATTTTTGCACCATTCTCGGCGGCGAACTTCATTCAAACTATTCCAATTTAGTGATCGAGTTAATGAGGTGGAAGCTGCACATCAAAGGGGGCTTATGCAAATGAAAACTGCGGCACAGCTTCCTCTACATTGTAAACGTACGGGAAAGTTTTAAAATTTTGCATATTCATAGTCAGAGATTTTAGAAAAGTGGCGAAGACCTAATGTTATAGTAATAAATTAGTAGTTTGTTAACAAAATGGCCATTAGTTTAGCAGAAGTTTTCCCAGCGTGCAATTCTAACTATACGTCTTGTTCAGGGGGTAAATTATATTCCTATGCGGGTTTAAAGTTTAGCTTAGAGGAAACTTTAATCCACGCTTAAATTATCCCAGCTATTACACTGTAAGTTAATAAAATGTAATTAATAAAGAAAGATAAAGTTAGTTTAGACTTGAATGGGTACTTATATGTGAATTTTTCTGCTATTTTTCAGTACGTTATTGATTTATACATTAATAATTCTTGATTATTGCTTTATTTAATGTTTCATTCTTTTACCTTGCATTTTTTATAATTTCTTACAGCGAAGTTTGTTTATAGTGGGCCTTTATGTACGTGCTAATCTAGCGGAAGTTTGTTCATAGGAAGTTTGTTTTTGATTTACATATTTTACAAGGTTGTAAAGTCAAGAAAACAAACAATCTTTAAATAAAATCAGCTCATGAGTTCGCACAAGAATATTTAGTTTTTGTTTTACGCATTAATGCTATTATTACTTGAAGCATGACTAAATGCACTATACTGATACTGGCCGTTCCGTGTTTCACGTGTATGTTTAAAGATTTAACATTTAACGAATATGTATTAGAAAAAATCGTATGGTTTTGCTTTTGTTATTTACGTTCGAAACAACAACTCAAATGTTAATAATATCTATTACATATTTGTTGATTATCACTTTTCTTACTTAATTGGATTAACATTCCCCTTAAATCAATAAAAGTGCTAGACCTCTTGTCTAGCAAAAAAACGACCGTTATGCTACATGTATTATGAGATAGGAGCTCTTGCGCTGGATAACAAGACTTCTCATGGGGATGGCGAATCAATCTTCTCGAAAGGTATTGTACAGATAATAACAGGAGTACTTCTGGGACATTTCATCTTACTCAGTCCACGTCAATTTTCATACGTCCCATCCTTCTCCCAGTTCGTAGGCCTTTCTCTTGGAAGCAAAAGAAGGGATCCAACTCTAGAATTTCAGTATTGATGACTCACTAGGGTGGGCGAATTCCAACATGGTGGGCCGTGAGCGATCGGGGGTTGAACTTAAGGGTGGCGACGACTTGCATGATCGAGGCTTTGCTAAAAATAGGGGACGTTGCAGCACACGAATGTACGGTGGTTGTGAAAATTGACAGATATATGATAAGTTGGAGATATTTTCGGCGCGTTTCTTCTCCAAGTGGCCCCATATGGCTCAAATGATGCACATGCAACAAAACCCCATTAATATAGCTGTACGATTAATGGATGTGTCATAGATGGCAAACTGTTTGTAGAGATTATGTGTGGGATGGGAATAGGGTTTGATGGATTGGGTGCTGAGGTGATCATCGCAGTCAGTTGAAATTCTATACATGCTCACTCGAAATTATAACAGCTTAATTGCAATTAGTATACAGTCGGGCCTATGTACATAAATGTATATTAAAGTTAGATAATTTTATTTACACATATATTAATCCCTGAATGAATACGTGTTATATGTATATACAGGATTAAAATACTTCATATCTGATCGTATTTCAGTAGGGGTATTGTTGCATTCAGCAGGGGATGATACACGTTATTAAGGATTAGTTCAATAGGATGCACGGACCAGTTGTGACATGACTAACTGAAAGAGTTGGGATAGAATATTTTAATAAATCAATATTCTGATCTTATGGGAATTTCAGCGAATGAAGGGTGCACAGCTGGGCTGTTGATTACGAGCTATTGTTCAATGTTAGGATAATACATAGTTCCTGTGGACATTGAAAAACGTAAAGCTGGGCGTTATTTATGAGAAAGTAGATTTTGTAATAATTTAAATATAAAATGGTATAATGAGGAGATAAAATTGCTCCAACATATTCATCAAATTCGGAACAAAATTCAGAAGCATTACATTTGTAAATGGTTTCATCATTAGGACTTAATAACTGTCGTTTCGTCTCAAACAAGTCTCTTAACGAGGAATCAAACGGGAAAGTGAAATTCGATAGGGTGAATAACCCTGCAAATTTTAATCTACTGAAAGTTCGCTGAAAATTAATGAACTGTTCAGGATGTATTTACATTTTCCTTAAAGCGAAGGAGATTTTCTAACCCGGGAAGCTCTTACGTAATTTGATAAGATAGTGCGAGCGTTACTCTAATTTTGTCTCTCGCAGCACCTGGCCTTTGAGTGTAATTGGAGTTACCTTTCCCACACAATTTGCGAAATACTTCCTTCAAGACTTGCACTGGGAGCAATAAAAAATACATCCTAACCAATCCTTGTAAACTATCTAAACAAGATAAACCACTGTACCTGACAAGTTCTTAATTGAAAAACCTCTATCATCCCGCGCACAGTAATCGCTTCATTGATTTCCTGAAAATCTCAAGGAGTGTAAGCGAAGACGTAAATAAATCTACAGGAGTTCCTCAATGATCAAATAGGGAAATTCCAATTTCCCGGTAGTTTTCTTCACCCGCTAGCCTAAGGAATACTGACAAAGGAGTTACATTCTGTTCTCGGGGGTTCTACTTTTATCATTATAGGTAGTCCCCTTCCCATATGTGAGTGTGCGATTAATAAATATGTCGAACCGAATCAATTTCCCTGCGGGAATGAAAAGGTAAATAGGGAGAAAATAAATCCTTAGGCGGGAGTTAAGGGAAAATATTTTCGAACCCTCGCAGCCTCGACGGAAAGAATATAATGAGTACAAGAGACCACAGATTGTAATTTTTTTTATTGGATTAAATCATTTCTTTGATGAAAATTCTATCTATTTTTAGAATAACTGGCTTTCTGTTTAGTTAACTTCCAAATAATGCATGCCGAATATTCGTAAGTGGAGCATATCCTGAAGATGTGAAATAAAAATAACAACACGAGTTCTGCTAAGATTCAGATGTCAAGGTCTTCGTTTAGGCGTCCTCTAATAAACATCGTAAAAAACGAGGTTTCAAAACTGTATCAAGTAGGCGGTCTCATAGCCGCCTACGATTTTATTTATATACTTCTAGATGAGTATCTCAAGTCGATCGTATATTTAATAATTCAATTATCATTGATAATACACCATGAACTTGTTATTTAAACAGACGTGTTATCGGAGAATGTAATGATTGATTTCAATTTCCTAGCACATAGCTTAATTAATTTATTTACTCGCACTATTAATTTATGATTAGTTTCTGAAAGAGGAAGAATTTTATCGGAACTCCCAACACTACTCAATTTCAAAACATCGGTTGTCACTCTCACTTACAGGGCACTGCCAGTTCGATCAAATGATATCTTCCAACTTCTCCGAGAATACGCTATATCTATATTGTAGGAAACAGCGGCGATAACCCTTTCCAGAAGTGTATACCAAAACCTATAGTGAAAATATTAAATTATCTCGTAATAGCACATTAAGCAGACAATTAGTGATAACCTACGCCTTTTTGTGTGATTATCGCTGAAAAACACACCAGATACCTTCGTTTATAAAACTATTAAAATTTCAGGAATATATTGTCTTTTATAAAGATTTCTTTAATTGTGGCTCCTATAGGGTTTTATGAACATACTGAAGACTAAATCCATCACCATATGGCATATTTTCACAAGTGTGGAGTATAAAATAATTCTCTATAATTTAGGACCAGAAGTTTGAATCACCTGTCACAACATTATAAAATGAACGGATGTTAAATTTACCCTACTGGGAAAAGAAAATGGTTGTACTGTACATGCAATACTTAGTACTTTTTCTACAACAGTTTGTGAGTTCAGTTTAAACATTGTTCTGATTCATACGTTTTGCATGCTCCGTGACACTTGTTCATTGTTTTAATTATAATTTTATGCACGACCAGATCCTAAGCAGATGTTTTTTGCAGCTGTTCGTTATTGAAACGAATAAAAATGCGACCCCGCAGCACAATCTGGCAGAATCACAGAGCACGCCCACTTAATTTTCAATTAATTGTTTTTTCATAAAACATATTTCACTTTAACTGCCCCAGAGCGTCGCCTTTTCGAAAAATTATCACCAGAGGACAAAGATTATACAATTGGCGGAGGCGCACGGTCAATTCTTGGTTCTTTTTCAAATTTAATTACACCGTTGAGAATGTATTCATTAGATTCATGACAGTTCGGTACAACCGAAAAAGTTTGTAGGTATTTTTAGCCACTTTTACACCCGTCAGTGAGTTCTGTAAACGCTCATATTCCATTTAAATTTCAACGGAACACTTATGAGCCAATTATAAATTCATTGAAGAGCTTAGAACACATTAAATATCCGTTTAATTTTAGCTAGATTTCCCCCTGCATTAGCTACGATAAATCTTGCTCTCCATTACATTTTATTAACGACATTAACATTGCTAATGCACCGCCAATTCAAATAATTTAATTAAAGTCAACCATGATATATATTTAAGTTAATTGTTGGGTATTTAAATAATACTCCAATGCTTTCAATCCCACATGCAAGTAGATTAATTGGAGGGCATGGACACGTTTGAATTTATTTTCCACAAAACTATGCATTTCATACATATTTAAAATGCACTCAACGAGGAAACAGTACTCTAACCAGTTAACAAATTGCCCAAGTAATAAATTACCAGGACGTATTCCTTAGTTCCAAACGTGCATAAAATAATATAGTATCCTTATTCAAGGCATCGTTCAAATGCAGTAGAATGCAAAATAAATAAATTAGATCTTTAAGGATTCATTTCACAGGTAAATATTTTATTAAAATATTTAAACCTTTTGCCTTTATACTCCATTATTATTATGATACTTGCTTGCTCCGCCCTACAATATATTTTTATTGTTGGAAAGTAAACAGTAATTACGTCTTGAACATCAGATGCTCCATCCGATAAAGCTCCAGTTCAAGCATTCCATAATGAACGGGTAAATACGATATCTGGAGGAACTTGCAGTGTAATTAATATTTCTGTTGTTGGACTGCTGTATTGAGGTTACGAAGCACAAATTACAGCGAGCTTTGCATAATAATAGAGACGGATGGATCTTCATAAATTCTCTTCCACATTCACGAGTTTATCTAATTTCCAGTTCTCACCGTTTAATTAGGCAGTAAATGGACATTTAAGGCCGAAGACAGGATTTATTAGTTAAAAATTATCTCTATTGCCTCACTATCGTAAAAAGTCTTGGAGGACGTTGAGCAACGAATTGCTCCAATTGATAAAGTGCTCTCAAATTAAAACTTCTGCAATTTATTTAGACTCAAGTGTATTGAGACATGAAATGCTCGATTAATTGGACATTAAGTTTATTGATTGGCGTTATAAATAAAAAACTCACGAAGGGAATCAATTGTGTTACTTTCAAAGTTTACCAAGAAATTAATTTTAAAAATCAATGATGATAACTTGTGTGGGTTTCAGCAATTACAGGTCGTACTACAATATCTTTACCTTTTAAAATTGGATAAACTGTATAGGGTTAAACGTCTGATTGTATTCCAGCGAAATCATGACCCCGGAATAACTTTAACTAACCTATTGCATGTAGTAAAGTGCATCTAATCATCACTCACCATTGATCTACTAAAGCAAAATTATATACTTTGTAATAAAAATATAACAGCTACGCTACACTTTCCCTTCAAGAACCTCGACCTATGGTCATTAAGGATTATGTCATGTATTATTAAAGTCGTATAATCTTCATCGCCCATTTTTTGTCATAAAATGGATAATACAGCATCACTGTTGTTAGCAACGAAGGTCATTTTGATTATTGCTGGATTTTATAGTGTCTGTGCAATTTCTTGTCAATTATTATAGTGTAACAGAATTCAAGAAAATGATTAATTTTGCGGGGTTTGTAATTTGAAAGTAATGCTAATTTTTAAAGGAGGCACTGATGTGTTAGTTACGTTAGTTATGCGCGCTAATGGAAGTATTAACCAAAGGACGCAATAAAAGGAAATGATCATTAGATTAACATCATGAAGTAGGCAAGCCAACCTCGTTAAGGCTTATGTTATATTTAGATGTAAAGATTAGCAAGTTGTGGTAATAATTGTATAATAGAACAAATGCTTATACAAAAATTATAGAGAATCTAAAAGTAAAGAAAAGAACACGTTAATGGAAATATAAACGCTCTTCTTCCCACGAATTTATATCGCTCCTTAGTGTCAAGCATTTTGTTCGAACTTAATCTTTATTACTTTGCTATTTACGTTTCCTAAACATGTTTATATTCTTAAGTGCACTTTTAGATAAAACGACAAGTATTTTGTTTTGTTTGATGGATAAATTTTGTTAGTAAACTCGTTATACAAACCCTAACCCTGGAAGACTAACAGTATTGCATATGTAAGATAATAAATGGTTTTAGGAGACCTGTAGAGTTGTCACAATGTACAACAGGAGAAAACATTACATAACAATTGTTTTTCTTGTATTACATCTATATATTAATATTTATATGTTCTCAATTGCCCAATATGGAGACTGCAGTACGTCGTAATTCAAATTGATCGATTGTGTTGATGTTCGATAAAACATGGATAAATTATTTTGTCTCGTGAACCATTCGGTCGAACAGCTAGTAGTTTTTATTATATGTAAATAAAGGCCGCAAAGAATGTTGAAGCAAAACGAATAACTTGATTCAATGGCAGCCTCAGCAAAAACACGCCCACATGCACATCTCACATTGTAACAAAGAATATTTACAATGAAACTGCGACTTGCCTGATTAATTTTCCCAAGTTGCTGTTTCCTGCAACACGAAACTATTCTGTAGCCTCCAAATGATTGATGGATAAGAAAATTAAATACGACGGCATTTTTCCACTTCAGAGACTGTCTTCGAATGAGTTTTTACGAAATGGTTTGTATGCAGAATTTAAATGTATGAATTTCCACCTCACTAGTTGTTTAAACCTAAAGTAAAATTTTATTTTATTAATTTTTTAACGTATGTTGCGGTTTCAATGTACACGTATCAACCTCTTTATTGTGTGTATTACTATAACTACATTTATGTATTGTAAAGTTCCAAGAATATAAAAAAAACTATAGGGGACATTGAGTCGGGTCAACATAACAGAAGACGATCAGGATGTACCTGAAAAGGACATCTTCTACTACCGTATGCCATTAACATTAATTAATTTCATTGCGCGTCTGGTCTAGCAAAGGCGTAGAAAGATTTAATTAGCAACGTGTTGATTGACGTTTGTTTCGCTAGGCACGTAACAACAAATACTGAATTTCTTAATAAATGCATTTAAGATTAAGACACACGTCTTTATTAATATGTATGGCGCAATTTATTTTCCACGGCTTGTTATTAATTTAAAAGGCATTATGCGCGGAGTTGGTAGTTAACATGACGGAAATAATATTTTTGAAATAAAAGCGGCTTTTAAAATAATGGATTAATATATTTGGTTACATAAACATACTTCCCCGTAAATTGATGACCTGTGTTTTAATAATAATTAAAACACAATGTGATTTATTAGATTTAAATTCTACAAATAGAAAAAGCTTGCACAGTTTTAACTTTAAATTGATGATTTAGTGCTTATTGCAAAAAAATATAAATTGGTTTTACAGTCGACATGAGAGATATATTTGTTGCGCAATGAAATGTGAAACTTGTTTGCACAAGTTAGTAAACGGACAAATCCTAGATAAATAGACAACTGTGCGAATTTAATCAAGAGGCGCTGGCCATCGTTCGGTAATTTGTATTATAATAAAGAAGGATCACTCAACCGAAGATCCTGCGAATGTTAACTAGCCATTGTGGAAAAAAGCAACTACGACTGCTTGCTTGTTTTGTGCTGATAATTCGTTAACCTTTTGTAGTTCTCTGTGCTGTATGATTCTGTAGGGACTCAAACTTGCGTCCATAACTACAATGTTGCAAAATGTTCATTAAATGGGATAATGGAATAATTTCAACTGGAATTTCTAGTTTTAATTTGAACCGGCCGCGACTGAAAGCGCAACAAATTTCAACGCTCTTCTTGTTTCGAGATGTGATTAAATGATTCGTTAGTTTGTGCAATAAAAACTGTTCTATTTTTAATTTACTTGTTTTTATATTCTGAAAAAAGAATTTTATTGTTCATAAAACCGCAAGCGTGACTTACATATGTACCTGCAATAAAAAGCGCACTAGTTAAAAATTTTAACGTAAAGGTAATTGGCTCAAATATTACGATTTTATGTTATAGATGTAAGAAAACCTCTAGAACATAAAGGTTATAACATTACAAAAATTGGTATCCAAACGAAGGTGAACCGACAACGCAATAGTAATAAATTAAGAAAATCGATTAAAATTTTCAGTTTCCTTCGTGAAGGGCACTTAAATTACAAAATGAAAAGGTCTGCTGACTTTTTTCTAGGATCGAACGATTTGCATACGTTCAAAAGTAATTAAGTGTGCGTCAAAGATCCAAGATTACTTTCTCGTTTCTCGAGATTGTTATCAGACACTGTGCGACCTCTGCAGATCGTAATTTATGAATCGCACAAAGTTAAGTTCAAGCTACTAACGAGTATCTCCAACCCTTGCATCTGCATGCAAAGGATAAAGATATGCATATCTTCCCATGTAAATTATAGATTGTTGCTGTCTCTTAATAGCCCCGGTTTATTTTCATATAAATTGTGACCCTTAATTCGTTCTTCCTGCGCTTGCAATTTGAGAATTAAATTTAAGGTTACTATTTTACCCACGAATGATATGATGCACATACAAATTAGGCGAGTGTGAATGCACTACTGGATTTTCCGAGTTCCCAGCCGCGCCTCGTTTCATGTTGCAGCCAGCACCTTTAAAATTATCGTGTATTGACACCAATTACGACGCGGTTCTTCCGTTACAACGTTTTAATAAACTAGTTTAAGGTATCTAATTATCTTTAGTTTAAGAACACCTTATTGTTACGTTGAATTCGCCATAAAAGAAATTAAATTAGGAAACGTGAAAAAATAATTTTAATAAAATAAATATTTAGTAACAGCGGTTTGAAGGTCACAAGAAGTCATTAAAATGAGTGCTTCAAATTATAGTTGTACGAATCAAGTTGATAATGTCTTAAATAAAAGTAAATTACTGACCAGACGGGACTGACTAATTTAGCGATATTTTTTTTAATTACAGATATTTCCTAGAATAAATGGCATCGTAACATGATAAATGTTTGATCAAAAGTGTAGAATAAACATAATAAATACATAAAGCAGAGCGCGTTGTTGGATGTAATAAGGGCTTTGATAGTATCTGCCAACATAGGAATGTGGAAAATAAAAATATTTTACGGCTTACTTCATCCGCATCGGATATTTTTACGATAATTGTATACTCCGGGAGCATATGATTTTCATGCATATGGAAGGCACTTCAAATGAAATGCTTTTGGTGGCTATGAATTGCAAATAGTGTAATATTCAAAATTGCGGACAGTTCAATGGTGGCAGATTTACAAAATAAACAAACGTAAATAGGCTGTACGACAGTTTTAATGTTTCTCATAACTAATGTTAACACAACTTTGTGAAGTGTGTACCTAACTATGTCAGCCCTGAATTACTGACGTAGATAATACACATATGTATATTATCTATACTTATAAATACGGTATTATACGGTAATGTATTATTATACAAGTTATAAAATTAAAAATTATAAAAATAGAAAATACTGCCACATCCAGCTTGACTGAAATTGTAGAATAATGTTTTATTTCGCCCAGAATGTTAAAGTGTAGCATGAAAATTTTAACACGATCGAAGGTGTACATTGATTTATTCGTCAATATTTGTTAGACATCTTCCATGATACTTCCCGAAATAAACAATTAAATAAACTCAAGTTCTCGAAATTCTCTCTTTACTATCTATACGATTGTATGTGGGATAGCAAAGGTTGTAATTTGCCTCAATCTGGAAGTAAACTTTCAAGGACGAAGTAGAAGAATCTGTAAGCATTCGTGTCGCAAAAAAAGGAAACCAAACGTCGCTCTTAGCCTTTAGAGTCATAAAATATGTCGAGCAGGTCGCATTGATCTCGGGAAAGCTAGAAAACCAGACGTTTCTCCAGAGCCGAAAAACAAGGGAGCTGACTTCAAGACCTAGCCAAGGATGCACAGTGTGCCCTCTCAGACTCATCCTGGGGCGAACGACGCGTATCATATCGATTGATGTCTCATCACACATCCTGGAATTCAACCCAAAACGCTGAGAGGAAATAAGAGAAACTCTTCCTGTTATGAATAGGGCTTACTTTATACATATTGGAAACGTGATTGGAATTCACTTCATTTTATCTTGAGCTTTGGTTTTGTTATGGTGCTTTACCTTTTGATTAACTTTATGGAAAATGGGAGCGCTTAAAGAACGTATTACTATTTTTAAATTAAATTTAAATGAAATGGAATATTTTTGGATTTCTACGTATATCACTCGGATATTGCTGCCGTAGGAAATAAAAAAGAACGTACGTTATGACGTTGTTTGCCTCTCTTCTTGAATGGTGAGTCAGATGTGTGTAATTTACAGGTTATGGGATCGGCAGCTCACGACTGTCTGGAACTTGGGGGACGAATTAGATACATTTATGGGAGATCCCGCATGAGCTTTTCTCCCCCAGCTTTCAGAGGGGATAGAAACGCAAGTCATAAAAGAAATTACAATTTAAATTATTGCTGACCATCTAAATGACCAGGCGCTGCTTTAATTTTGTGGCTCGTATGACGAGCACGTTGTCCGAAATTATAAAAGTTTACTAATTAATGTGGTCTAAACTTTTAAGTGGAAACTGGCTATGCATATTAAATGTAGACATCAAATATTTACATAAACGAAGTTCATTCAGATCCAGGTGAATAATCGAAGCAAACATCAATTATCCATTTTTCTATCCATTAGACTCCGCTTCGTTGACCATGAATTCTTCCTTTGGTATAATATTTTATGCAATACCTAACAATACTTATTTTCTTCAACATCAATTAAGAGTGCATGACCGAAAATAAATATTCCAATTACGAAATACTTAGCAACAAGTCTAGTCCTTAAAGAAGCACTCTCTAAGAAAATATCGCAAGAACACAATTTTAATGTTTTTTAAACGTCACAGCAAAGAGAAACCCCTTGTGCGTGGCCGTAGCTACTTTCTTATCTACATCTTTAAGAAACTGTGCTGTTATTTAGCAGCACAATTAACTAGGGTACTAAAGATGAGGTAAAAACCTGAATCTTTCTCGAACCATGAGCTCAGTAATGAAGGCATGAAGCAAAGAGAATTTCGCTGTTTGCTGGAGGGCCCTAGAATAAACCAACTGCGCATGAATTTATTCAGGCAATCTATGTAGTTGCATAAGCTCTGTGAAGCTCGTTGCGCTAGAATACGCGCCCAATTAAATATGCAACGTGCTAAATGAAACTCACGTATGTTGGCAAACAAAAAGGGATGGAAATTAGTACTGCTAATATACTCTTCAGGGGAAGACGAGTGAATGGATGGAGTTTTCCACTCTGTACTCATTGCCAGCTTGCGCTATGAGTGAGTTTCAAGAGCCATTGTTCCGTTTACACATTGGATATTGTCTTTGGACGCTGTGTGCCGAAGAATAGCGTTACACGGTCATAATATCCGGAAGATATTGCCTACGTTGATATTTTATGTCCATGTTAAACATGTTAATGCATATATGAAAATTCCTGCAGTATACTGCCATAAATAGTCACGGCTCCAGTCGTAAGCCCATAGCGTAGACATCGTAAAAATGCCTGGCCCTACACTGATAGAAAACAAGAAAGGTCTTGATGCGAAAATGTAGTTGTACTTTGCTATTTATCATGTTTTAACTAAGTTTGTGCCTGAGACTATGGTGTACATTATAGTGCATGATACATTGTAGTAGGTATTTTAAATTAAATAGTATTGTTTGTGATTTGGGTGAAGACAGCAACGGTTTCCAGCAACGGTTTGCCAGGGTGCGTATTACCGACACCTTTATAGGGATACTGCATTAGTTCGTAATTTTCATAAGAAAACTGACATGTTATTGAATAATTCA
>JAWQRP010003260.1:0-13686 GCA_033557875.1 Quadriops clusia | reverse complement strand
TAAGCATCATTCTAGATTTCCTTGCTTGTAACCACTTCGTCAATATTACACTAGATGGCGTAATTCTTAAGGATAGTATGTGTACACTACATCAAAGAAGCGGTATGAAATTTGAATTTTTTATAAATATGTTTTATTTAAACACCCTGTATGTATATGCATATGCAGTTATTAGGTTACCATCACAAAAATGGCATGAATACATATTAATTTTGATTGCTGTCAATACTACACAATAGCATACATAAAGAAATAAACTGACTTGATTCACTAATTGGTAACTTTACTTACTTGCAACATAGATCGTCGATAAAACCCAATCTTTGAACACGATAAAACTGCTGGATAAAACAAACGACGATAAAACGATTATATATTAATTGTCATATCCGGGGAATCTCGTTGGCGCTACCTGGTGGTACAATTTTGAACTACGAATAGGGTATTAGACAGAGATCATCTGATTGGTGGAATCATGGAATAATGCACAATTGTACATAAACATTGTAATAATGGTGTGATTATACAATTTTACTAATCTAGCTATGTAAAATTCGCACAAATGTGTATTTTACAATAATTTTTTTCTGTGTAGTTAATCCACTTAGGTGTCCAGTAAACGATTGACAGGTGAAAACGTGTATTTAATATGCCGCGTTTGAGGGCACGCGAAATACACATTTTTATACCTCAATTATTTAGGGACACTCGATCCTTTTAGAAAGAAATTTTATTTTAAAATTAGTACCACATCAAAATTACTTTTATTGTTAATAATCATTGTGGTCACTATGATATCATAATAACCTAAAATAAAAATGTTTTATACAAAATTTATAATTGTATGCAAAATTTGAATGCAAATTTTGTAGGAAAAATGTCACATATGGAACATAACACAAGTTTAATATGTTTTAACTCGGCGTAGCACTCGTTAAAATAGTAACGCGGTCGCACGCGCTATGGTCGTTTCGACCCCAGGAATTTTTGGGGTAAGAATTATTAAATAGTATAACTATTTGTTAATATAACAATGTTTATTTAAGGTACATAATCAATTATTAAATACTACAATGTAATCTAACAATTTGAGCACTTAGCCACCGCATGTTCGCGATAAATCTATACTTTGCATACACTGCATTGTGACATTGTTTTTCTGTTTTTCCTTCTCGGGCAGACTTACAAACAACAAACAAAACTTACTGTAAAGGATCTGATTGACAAATGCAAATGTATACCCAACAATGTATCGAAATTACATACAAAACGCTGCGCAGGGTGCATAGACTCCACAAATCTAGTAGCGCACTGAACTGCGTTTCATTTTTTTACCCTAAAACGGAAGAGTGCACATCTGGCTAGTTGCATGTTCGGGCGAGGCACTTCTAATTTGTCACGACCGAAACTTTTCATCTAAAGCAGATACACGCATTAAATGAACTGTGTGGTCTTTTCGACCATAGCGCGTGCTACCGCGGATTTATACTTATCTAAAGCATTGGATTGACTATGTATTATATACCTACCATTGACAGGTTAAACCCATTACACAATATATGTATTTTAAACAAAAGAGATACATTTAAGGAAAGGAAAATCAAACAACTGTCGTGATTAACCTAAAAAATGTAATAATTACCTAGATAATAATATACGTATGCACAAAAAACTGACGGTACCTGTTGAAATAGATGTATGTACCAACATCCAGATGTACCAATTGTTGTTACTTTTTCGATAAAGGAAAAACACTTATTACTTACTCGGTCTGCACTGAACGTTTCAGTTCGCGTTTCTTCTTTGCAAGTTTAAAGTGACGAGGGACACGTAAACAATTAATGTAAAGTTTGCGTAACTTTTATGTACTTAGTGAAAACGTTGATCGAATTTGGTAATACAGAAAAGTTACCTTTGGTAAGAAAGGATCTATTCGACATTAGACGCGTCATAACTTGTTGTTGGTTGACGTTATGCTCAGATTTAATCGTTCATTTGTGTTCAAATTGGTGTTATATACAAGTTGGGCCACCTAAGATGTTCTGCTTGAATAACTTAGTTATTAATAAAACTAGAGCATTAAAAATTTCTAGGATTTACTCAGCACATAAAGGGCTTCAAAAAATCCTAGAAAAATATTTGCCTAACTCGTCTACTTTATTCGCATGCGCACAGCAAACTGTAAAAACCATAATAACGAAACTTTATTTCTAATATCATTTTTTCCGCTGCTCACTCTGCGTATATCGGTGTAAATATTGTTGCAAAATATTGACGCATGCGCAAGCAGTGATTATTTAATATACCGGTTTTTGGAACAACTATATTGGGTTTATTTAATAATTTCGAATAGTGAATTTTTTTATAATCAATTCACCGCATGAAATACTTTTCTCTATGATGTATAGTTTTTGCGCAAGCACACATCACTATTAAAAATTCATAATTTACATGGGATTTTTAATAGATATTCTGATTCCTGAGCTGACTCCGCGTATGTACAACGATCATTTTGATCGCGAATAACGAAATTTTTAATAGCCAATATGGAAAATGGTCTTAATTATTTTATCCGCGAATAGCGAAACTGCGAATGAGGAGATTTGACTCTACTGTAAATTTAATAATTAGTTGTGTGTAAGACGACAATCGCTTGCTTCCAACTCAAGTAAAGTTCAGAGCAAGCGGCTGTCGTTTAACGTCCCCTCATAAATTTAAAGTATGTATATAGTTGGTCGCCTTAAAATTGTTATATTTAGTTATTTTTAACATATGCATAACAAAAAATAAGCTTCACTTAAAAAAAAAGTTATTTTCTTTTTTAAAATTTCGTTATAGATTCTAATTATATTTTTTGCATCTTTTCTAAAATTAATTGAAAATGTTTCATAATTTATATTCAAGAATTATAAAATTCTTCTTTATTCCAATTACTTCCTGTCTTAAAAATTTTAACATTTTCAACATCAAAAATGTGCTTTTTCTTTGAAATGTTTTATGAGAGCTCTGCAATTTTTTATTATTGTAATTATATTATTATATTATAAAGCAAACACCACGATTTGATCGTTTCAAGCTCGTCAAATCTTGGGCTTATATAGTTCAAATAAATACGTAGTAGGTGGCTATAAGCTTATAGAATGTCGTGGAATAGTTTAGATGCTTAACGCAAGGACTATTATTTTTAATTACGCTTTATCTTTTATTTTCTCTGAACCTCTGTAATGCAAGCAACACACTTTGATCGTTTCAAGTTCGTGAAAGCTTGGACTCAGTATAAATTAATGCGTAGGTGGCTATAAGCTTCTAGAATGTTCTAGAATATTCTAGACTGTCAAGGGAAGGCATAATGCTAAATAAAGTGACGAAACGCAAAACAAGGCATTTGATCGAATATGAATCAAAACACCAGGACTTGGGCACACTTAAATGTAGATTACCCGGAATTAATTAATTACAGGAATCATAAAAAATAACAGAGGGTACTTATACCCTAAACTTAGGTGAATAACTGGCACGTGAATCGTCATGGTAGAACCCCAAAGTCATGTCGCAAAGGTAAAATGAAACAAAATATTTAACACTAACTTAAATTAATTTACATATTATAAGGCCACACTAAGGGCAAGTATGGAAAAAATTTTGTTTAATTTATTTAAACCCAAGTTGAAACATTTTGGTGATCGCGAGGGCAATTGATTTGTCTTTAGAGCACATGGCTCGCTTTGTGAACGATTGTTCTCTTCCGTGGAGAGTCACAAACTTGTTCCGGCAGAAAACTGTATGTTCTGAAAGAATACTGCATAATCTGACATTATCATCCGACTGGCCGCGAACTCGTCCGGTTGCAACATTGTTTGTCCGAAGTATACTTGGTTGCCTAGGCGCTCGGCATATTTGCGTTACAATAGATACTTTTCTTAATTTGCGTAATGCCGCAATAATGCATATAACTCGCTTTGACTGACTCCAGCTCGCGAAAACTTGGGCCCAGTTAAAATTTAGACATAGTTATGGTCTTCCAGAATGCATTCCAACGGTTAGGAAGATTAAAGGAACGTTTACCATTAATTATGCGCTTACATATTATAATTTATTAATATAATAAAAAATAATTTATAAATGCGGCTAGCGCGCTGTAACTATTAATTTAATTAATATTTAGTATGTAATCATAATATGTATTAATATTAATAAATAGATAATAATAATTGAACAAATAATATCTTGGAAAAACTATAAAAAAGTATGTCGATTCGTGAATAAGTTTAGAAAGTCGTTGGTTAATTGAATCCTCAAATAATGTTTGTACATACGTTGAACCTCGCATAAAAACAAAGTAGATGCTAATTGGTATGAACGGGAAAGAGACAGTTGCCGTTCGTGAATTTATGATAGGATCGGCGAGGCAATTCTGCTGGGATTGGTTGATATACCTTATGCAATAATTCAGGGTATTTGAATTTCAAAAGCTAATTAAAATGAAGAATTATTTATGAATTTGATCGTGTTTGTCCATGGGGAATCGGTGTATGAAGTAAAGAATATCATCTCTGGACTAATTTCTGGCGTAGCTGGGCCCAAGTTCGCGGCGAACGTTGGGCCGAGATGGCGACGAGCCGAGAGGTCGACGAGCGCGCCACCTGGGTCTAAGCAATTGGTCAATTTTCCCGGGCTTTAGCAGGTGCATCTCAGTTGACGCGAAGGAGTTTGTGTTGGCTTTACAAATCATATTTTGTCCAAGAAAAAGTCTTTAGAACGATGAATAACCAACCAGACAATATCGACGAGAAGCTTAAAAATATCGGGGAGGAGTTCGATAGTAAGTTAATGGAGTTGATACAGAAGGACATCGATTCGGGCGAACTGAAGCCTAACCTCGACATGGCCGTAGACACCGATGATACTTCGAGTTGTACGTCCAGCGATGGTCCGTCTACTAGCAAAGGAAATTCCAAGAATTTCACGTGCAATGTTTTTAACGACGATAGTTCCGAGGAGGAGGCAGATGCGGCCATTTCCGAAAGTAAGTATTTAGTTTCATTGACTTTGCATGAATGTGTTGATAGGGATAGTATACAGTGTGCATCTAACACATATTTTGTCCAAAGCTATCGCTGAAATTATGGCTCTGCCTAGATGGGTCAAAGAGCGCGGAGAGAAGCTCCAAATACTGAGGACCATGATGGATAGAAGGATTGCCAGAGTCAATAGGTCCTACAACGGCCCCCTCGGGGAGCAAGGAGGCCCCAGTAGGGTTGGGGGCCCCGCGAGGCGCTTCTTGTTGCCTGAGCTAATAGAAGGTGCGAAGTTTGATGCAGTTTCCATGTACGATTCTCAGGCCGCCGACAGAGAGATGTTCATTGGGGAAATTATGGCCAACTTGGCCCTCCATTCCTCTGATGAAGGAGACGGAGACGAATACGATGGCGACGAAGAGGACGACGAGGATGTTGGGCAAGTCGTTGAAGAAGTGGTCGAGGAAGTCGCCCAAGGAATGGCCATCGATGGAATGATGGCAGTCGAGAATGCAGCCGAGGAGGTAGTTGAGGAGATTATAGAAGAGATTATCGAGGAAGAGGAAGGAGCAGTGGAAGAGGAGGAGGAAGAAGAAGAGATGGAGGACATGGAAGAGGACGAGGGGCTTGACAGCAGCGGTACCCAAACCCCAGAGTCGGAATACGACTAAGCAAATGGAAAATAGGGCTTATGGTATGGTTATTTTGTTGTTCCTTTTGAATGTAAGCCCTTAATTCTTCTTGCTTAAAATGTAAACATTTTTTTGATAAAATTCTCAACTTCAGTTGAGTTATTGTTATATGGTTAATGCCCTGTTAAAAGAATTCCTCTTAGATTAATTAGTTTAAATAATTATTTTTAAGTTTATTCGTTAACAGAATTTTTGTTGTAAGAGTTCTCGTTAAAAGAATTTTTGTAAAAATAATTCTTGAAAAATAGTTCCTGTCAAAAGTGCTGGTATGATACTGAGTCTAGTTGTACAATTTATAAAGAGGTCCTTTTACAATGTTTTTAAGTAAACTGGTTCTACACAGAACTATTTCTGCATAGAACTGTTTCTACATAGAACTAGTTCTACATAGAACTGGTTCTACATAGAACTGATTCTACTTAGAGCTGGTTCTACATAGAACTGATTCACCTAAAATCATATTAGTTAAAAAAATTGTACTATTATTAAGTTGTTATTCATTATTAGGTAACTGACAATCAATTCTTGCCAAAGGATTGTAGGATTCTGACACACAGTTTAATTTCATTGTATGCTATATCACTTATTAAATTGTTGCCTAATAATAATAAACAAGCCTTCTGGCCGTTATTGGATATTACGTAATTAATTATATTCCTTTATGCAACTAATCACAGCAAATCAATGCAGTGTTATACAAGTTTTATTAATAAAATGCCGTACAACCTGGGAGATAATCTGGGGAAGCTTTTTGCGCCCCGAATAGAATAATATTCAATGCTTAAAAGTCCATTGTTTCGATCCCTTTGTAGTAGAAAATATAATCTGCTTCGTTATGCGCGAAATTATATTTACAGTGCCTTATCACAGCAACAATCTATCTACTAGAAGGATAAACATGAAAATCATTATATAAATATTACGCAATTAAAAGAATAAACAATGAGAGAAAAGAAAAGGGAGAAGTATTCAATATTTGCCTGCGGCCGAAAATTGCGAAGTCGCAAATCAGGAGGCCAAATATTAAAAAGCACAATTACTTAAGGGCGACTCTCCACGGGGCAATAATGAAAAGGTAAACACGAATGCGCAAAAATAAAGACGAACCGTCTGATGTCATTACGAATTTTGAATAATCACGAGCTACAAAGCAGTGAGAGTTTTTATGCGGGATGACAACAAAGCGCTGTGATATTGAGGACTAATTGTATTTTTCTTAAAGCGAATGATCAGGGACACTTATTTTCGTTTGATGTGAAAGTACGGGCTCAAAAGTCCTTTTCGATGAGATTATTTGATTCTAGACCGCGCCCTCTCGTGCGCGACAGTGGAACTGGAATGAGTCGTTTGAAATACAAGATTAAAACTGACCATAAATAAAGAATGTTGGTAATATTTAATGTTAGGAGAAATGAAAGAGTTGATTTTCTTGCTTAAAATTGACATATTATCGCCACAACATGTTTCAATTCTCCCGGGAATACACCAGGTGCTATAATTAAGTATACAATGAATATCTTCGAGGACAGCAAAAACCATGCAAAAGGCTACTATGTAACGGCACGTGGTTCGGAGAATTTCTCAAGTATATAAATTTAATGATCCATGTTTGGCTTAGTGAAGTTTTATTAGGGGTTGCATAAAAAAAACGTACTTTTCCACTATAGTTTTCTTAATTTCTAGCTTTTGGTAATTCAAGTCCAGCTACTATTTCTACTTCTATATAAAATGTTATTTTTTTTATTGTTTAACTAAAGTGAAGCAAATCGTGTTCATATTTGACTGAGAAGAGAATATTTTGTCCGTTATATTCAAAGTCCGTTATATCGAGGTTTTACTGTACACATATTTATTTGATTTAGTGCGAAATTTTTCGATAAATAAACAAAATTATGAAAGTATCTTTTTTTGTAATATTAATAATTTTGTACTATAACATTTTTGTAATTTCTATAGTAAGACGGTACACATTCGCAGGGCTTATTATACTTTTTTTTTGGTTCCCTTAACTTTTTGAAAAAATAAATAATTAAATTGCCGTATTTAATTGAAAAATTTATTTGCACAAGTATAATACGTGCCCAATTTACCTTAGTTCAGTTTAAATAAGTTCAACTGCTAAATTCTTTTTAAATGATAAGTATTTATTCCTCATTCGATATGAAGAATTGGGAAAATATCTCATGTCTATAAAGCTTCCCAACAATAATTCATTAAAATAGAGAGAAAATATTACATAAATTAAATAAATATGCCCAAATAAATATAATTATTTAATTCAAGAACTTTTTTTAAAATTTAATATATATCTTTGGACATATTTATTTGATTTAAATAATTCTTCTGTCTCAGTGTACTATCTACTCTACACGTGGTACCATTTTTATTATAGATTTTAGAACTTCAAGTAATCAGGGTGCTGTGCAAGGACTAGTGCTTGCCACGTCTCATTAAAAGATTTACATAGTCGAACAAAATTCGGATATTTCGTAAGAATAAAAAAAGTTTTAATTTTTAAAATTTGCCAAAATGACATTTATGATTTTATTGTTAGTAAATAATAATAATAATAAAATAACGTTAATGGGACAGGTTTAATTTATTTTAATATTCATAAACTAGTATAATTTTTATGTTTCCTATTAAAGGATTAACCGTTTTGTATACAAATAATTTCATATCAATAACTACAGAAAGGAGTTATTAGCATTGGTCGTTAAATGGAAATCTTGAAAATTCTACTGTACTTACTACCAGTTTCTTTATTTTTGTTTTAACACTTAGTTCTTTCAGAATGTATAGAATTGACTGAAATAAGTAAGCAACTTATAGCAATTTTATTTAATACGGAATACAAAGTGAAAAAGTAAATAATATCTATTGCTATAAAATTTGAACAAATGGTGTTATCTATTTACGCATATTAATGAAAACTCATGAGTATTTTTTTAGAAAAATAAACATAAAATTATGTTAGTTTGTGGGATATTGTAATGCATTTCGTTAAATATGTTTTTTCTCTACAAATTTACAAGTCTCCCTACACATTAATATTATTACTTCAATTCTCTGCTCAGCCATGAAAATGGTCGAAACATGTCATTTTCGATATTTCAGTTGAAATTAAAACACTAATCACTGTATTGTGGACTACTAGGGTGTTCAAAATTTCTCTTCGTAACTTTTCTTTGAATAAAAATAGTTAACTAATATTAAAATTTAATATTTTGATGCAAGTCGGTGTTTAAATTGTTATACAGTCTTAGTCGTAAAAAGTTAAATCTGGTTTAAAGTTAGGTCTAGTTTTAGCGGTTGCCAAAAATTCTAACCTTCCAAATTTAGGTTTTACGTGATTGAACCAGTTATACTATAACCGGGTTTAAACCAGTCTTCTTTATAAATAATGCTTAAATCTTGTTTAAATCCGCTTTTACTAAATCCGGTTCAACCGCGTAAAACACGTTTAACGTTTTACGAATAAGACTGTATAAAAATTTAAACACCGACGTGCATCAAAATATTAAATTTGAATAATAGTTAACTATTTTTAGCCAAATAAAAGTTACGTAGAGAAATTATGAACACATTAATAATCCTCAATGCACTGATTGGTATTTTAATTTCATCGAAAATGACATGTTTCGGCCATTTTCGTGGCTGAACAGGGAATTGAAGTAATATTAATGTGTATTAGGGAGACCTGGGAATTTGAAGACAGAAAACTTATTTTACGAAATGCATCCCAATATCTCACAAGCTAATATAATTTTATGTTTACTTTTCTTAAAAATACTGATGAGTTTTAAAACTACTTTTATTCTTACGATATATCCGGCATTTGGTCGACTATGTAAACCTTTTAATGAGGAGTGGCATACACTAGTCCATGCACAGCACTTTATCATAGTTACTTGAAGTTCTAAAATTTATAATAAAAATGGTACCACGTGTAGTATAGTACACTGAGACAGAATAATTATTTAAATCAAATAAATATGTCCAAAGATATATATTAAATTTAAAAAAAATTGTTCTTGAATTAAATAAATATAATCCTTTGGGCATATTTACTTAAATTAAATAATTATTTTCTCTTGGAGTGCACTATTTAATTGAATTATTGTTGGTAAGCGTGTATAGACATGAGATATTTTCGTAATTCTTCATATCGAATGAGAAAAAAATATTTATCATTTAAAGACAATTTAGCAGTTGAACTTATTTAAACTGAACTCATTTTTGTGTCCAATATAGAAATATAATATAACAAAATGAAAATATTAATCGCACCTAAAATGCACCCTTTCGGTGTTACTGTAAAATGTTAAATATAATAATATGCAAGTTTTTTACTAATTTTAGCATGGAGAAAACTGGGCACGTGTTATACTCGCGCAAATGATGTTTTCAACTAAATTCCGCATTTGAAATATTAATTTTTTTTTAAAATCAAGGAAAGCAAAAAAAGAATAATAAACCTTGCGAATGTATACCGTCTTACTATAAACATTACAATCATGTTATAATACAAAATTATAAATATTACACACAAGCCAATTTCATAACTTCTTTTATTTATCGAAAAATTTCGCACTAAATCAAATCAATATGTATATTTTACAAAGGCAGGTGCGTATTGTAGTTGACATTTTAAGGTAAATATAGGTACCCCTTCAAAGTTTGAAGAAAAAGAATATGTCTATTTTTAACATTTTAAAATAAGATGAAATGAACACTAAAATATATTCAGGAATGATATCTAAATTACAAACACATGAAATTTTATTGATCTAACTCAAGTTGTGCTTCTTTTTATTTGTGAGAAAGTAAAAATGAGAATATGCGCCTGCTATAAATGCCGCACTAGTGTTTAGGTTGTTCTCTAAAACGTCCTAAATTCCTATTTACATTTCCTTTTCACAGGAATAATTTAGTTCAGTGTAACATGCATCATATTACAAAGCAAAGAAAATAAAGTTTCAAATACTTATTCTCGTGTTATAAAGTGAATTAAAATTAAAAAAACGATATTTTCTTTAAAATATAAAATTATATGCAGTAAGAACACATCGCAATAAAAACAAATGACAAGTGGTAAAAGTATATTAAAGATACCGAAAGCGAGTAAAACTATAAGTTCACAGTTACTTAAAATATTAAAGTGGATCTTTTATTAGATAAAATAATATTTCCCGGGGCACACACATACACCCATGTGAAATAATAAAATAGTCTTTTGATATTATTTGCATAGCCGGTGAGTAAACGTATGTAAACATCTGTGTGCCGCAAGTGCGAATATAATCGTTTATTATTAAGGCTGCAAAATACTGTTTATTAATATTTGCAGGATGCGCTTTTATTGTTAATTTAAAAGTTGCAGGTGCATTATATATTTTTGCCTTATTGTTATTATCTACAGTATAAAGTTGGGAAAGAAAATACATAAAATAAGAGTTTTGCGTTTGAGCCAATCCTTCTATATAAAGTAGGAAAGCTTTAAATGTATCTGAAAAAATGAATGCAATGGATCATCAATAGGGTAATGAATATTTACGTCCGTTCCGTGCGATAGGCGAGATCACCCTGGCAATCGGTTGCGAAATAGAGGATTCGATAAATATATAAACATGTTTACCGCGCGAGTCGCATTTTATATGAAAATGGCCACACATCGTAATGTTTTTGTCCCACACCTGAATCCGCTACAAAGTGAACCGCTAATAAAAACTTGTCTGTTTTTCTACCTCCCTCCTCAAACAACTACCTTCTCCCTTTTTCGCGTATGAAATGTCAAAACATTTGCAACGAACTTCAGACGGAAATCGTAACAACCTCGATCTGAGCGGGCACTACCAGGCCCAGTGGCTTCCTCAACTCGACAGTGCGGATGTGGCGTGGTTGCCACGCCCGTTTCTAAAAAAAAACAATTTACTCCGCAATAGGAAACGATGTTAACAAAAGATAGAAACTCGGAATAATCTCGTACCATTGGGTAAAGCAGAAAAGCGCAAATTAAATGTTTAGCAATAATTAAAGGCGGTGAAACTCTGACGCGCTCGGCACACAGCTGTCTGCCCGTGCGCGGCCTCGTTCCCACCAGCAGCACGCAATTGCGGCGTGCTGGCCACATGGTGCGTGCGTGTAAATGCTGCAGGTGCATTTTAAGCGGACCTCAGACGGTCAGTAATATTGTTAGAATTTAGTCAGAATTTTTAAATTCACCTCAAACGATCAGTATCAGTACATATTTAGTTCCGTTCTGAATATTGACGTAATTATACCGCCTTTGAATTTTATTAAAAAAATTATTATCTCATAAAAAAATTGACAATAAACAAAAAGGGGCGAGCATTTGCATTGGGAGAACATTTAAGGAAGTTATTTAGCCAAGAAGATCTATGAGAGGAACTTATAAATAAAATTATGGGAGCGTCCGTGGCGCAGCGGTAACGGCGTTGGTATGCTGAGCCGTTGTGTCCGGGCGGTCGTGGGTTCGAATCCCACCACGCCATGGATGTTGTGATTGTCTGGTGTATGTTTAAATTAAATACTCTTAAAATTGATGATGGCCCAACAAGGAAACATATCCAATAGTGGCCAAATTGTGTGTATTAAAAAAAAATAAAATAAAATTATTAATATCCGATTGTTACGGGCTCTTGGTGTGCAATCCATAACAGCGTTTCACGCGCGTATCCACCTTGCATTTACCTGAGGTTATTTCCAACAACATGAATTGATAGTTCAAGAAACAGGTACAGGGTCGGCTAAGGATCAAAATATAGGCAACCAGAAATTCATGTATGGGCCAAAACCGTCCGTGTAAACTGGTGAAAACACTAAACTGTCTGACAGTATTGCCTTTGAAATACTTTGTTTTGGTCCCTTGCGCATCTTGCCCGGCCAGAAAGAACATTGGTTTAGCGGGAAGCGGAGTTGAGACTACCCCTTTACCCTGGTACTATCTAAAGCGGTGTACCGAAAATTAAAATAAAAACGTAATTCATTTAGCCTTGCGTTAGGCATTCAAAATATTCCAGAAGATTCTAGAATATTCGGAGGTGTTATACGCAATTAACAGTAGTACGGGACCGTCCATTAATTACGAAAGAGTTTAGGAGGTAGGGAGGTTCGCCAAAACCTTACCAATCATTACCTGAGGGTCTTAAAAAGCCTTACGTGGGGGGAGGGGGAGTCCTAAATGGGCAAATCCGTCCTTACATAATTTAATGGACGAGCCCTACCCTTGCGTTAGGCATTGAAAAATTCCAGAACGTTCGAGAACGTCCATACCTACCTATGACGGTATAACGATAATGAACATAAATACCAATTAATAGTAGTACCCTTGCGTTAGGCATTATAAATATTCCAGAATATTCGAGAACATCATACCTACCTATGGCGGCATACCGATAATTAACATAAATACGCGATTAATAGTAGTAGCCTTGCGTTAGGCATTAAAAATAGTCCAAAACATTCTAGAACATTCGAGAACGTCATATCTACCTATGGTGGTATATCGTAATTAATAAAAATCCGCAATTAATACTGTAGTAGTCACCTTGCGTTAGGCATAAAAAATATTCCAGATTATTCTATATATACCTATGGCGGTATACTGATAATTAACATAAATAAGCAATTAATAATAGTTGCCTTGTGTTAGACATTAAAAATATTCCAGAGCATTCTAGAACATTCGAGAACGTCACACCTAGCTATGGTGGTATAGTGATAATTAACATAAATACATAATTAATAATAAGTAGGTCCTTGTATTAGGCATCTAAAATATTCCAGAACATTCCAAAATGCTATGACCAAAATTGCACTTGGGCAACCCCGAATCGATCGAACCGTGCCGTATGCATTCTAGGGGTATTGAGAACGTTAAAACAAATATGTAATTCCTAGTGGGCTTTGCCTTAGGCGTCTAGAACATTCTAGAACGTTCTCGAACGCCGTAG
>JAWQRP010003259.1:0-13687 GCA_033557875.1 Quadriops clusia | reverse complement strand
GGGAATTTCGAAAAACAAAATGCTAACAGGCTAGGAGAATAAAAAATGGAATATTATGCTGTTTGTTTCATGGCGATATCTTATTCCTACGCGAAAAAATATCTAAAATACGATTTAAGGTATGACTGGCTGCCTCTTAAGGTCTTTCGGATTTGTGTAGAAATACGATATCTTCTGGATAGCAACAGGAAAATAAAAAGCTTTTTCCTCTAAAATTTTACTTCTTCACCTGAATCTCCAAATTCAATTATAGCAACTGTTATAGGAAGAATTATAATTCAAAGAGTCTTGATCTGCGATTTGTTGCTCATGCAGCAGCTTTGGGTAAATAATAATTCCCCCTAAAAGTACGATATGTAAATATCTCTCGGTCGATAAAATTTAGAAGCAATTAAGTAAATATGTCCTTGCGAGGGAAGTGGGGATATTTTTAATTAATGTACGCACTAAAAACATCATCCCCGAAAACATGCAACACAAGGGCAGCTAACAGCAGGGTATTACGAGCCTTACTGAAATTACTCCCCATAATTTAATTTTCCAGAAGCAGTAGCTGCAATAGCAGCTACCTGAGTAAGTTATGTATATACAGTGTGGACGGATTTAGGATTGGGTTTTCAGGGTGGACCTGTCCTTCTTGCCATCTCTCTCTCCGGCTCATTTTGTTATTACCCCGTTGTCTCTCTTTGGTACTTAACAAAACAATTAGGAAGTTGCTAATTATCAAAACCAACCGACTACGTAGCAGGCGACAAGCATCGGTTTATCGGCGTCCAGATATGACCATCACAGGGTTGCTCAACTTTGTTGGCTCGCTAATCAATTGACTAGTTGTCCAATAACAAGCCCTATAACCTCTGAGGACTTGCTCGATAGATTAAATGCTCCCGGTGAAGTAAAATTGATCCTCTAGGAAGATGTTGTGGGCAGAAAGCTTGAAAATCTTGATATTTCATTTTACATTACAACCTTTCCTAATATTCGATGTCCAAAATGTAGTCAAGCTACTTTGGAGGTTTTTTCATTTATCCGTTCCTACTATAGGTATATACGTTACCCTTCCTACAGCCTCACAATTATTGGGTCATTTGCATTTTTAAAAGACAACCCTAGGTTGCTTTTCTTGTTTCTCGTGCGAGAGCTTCTTGGAATTTTTGCTTGCGTAAGGGTGTTGAGATCAGCACGGCGCCTTAAAAGTCTCCTTAAAAGCTTCTTTCAAACGGCTGTATTTTTAAAGGGAAAGCTAAAATTTAAGTAAATACTTTTCATGCCTAATTTTGTGTGTCCTCACCTGATATTTCCTTAGCTCATGCGAGCCTGATAGAAAATGGCAAATAATATGAAACTTCCGGGAATAAAATTACAACTCGATTTTTATTGATACAAATTTTGCGCTGTATGTTTTAAGAGGGAGATTCGGAAGAGGATTCGCTTTAACGTTATAAAATATTTAAAATCTCGATAGATAGGCACTTGGCCGCAAATATTGAGGTGCCTGGTAGATATTAACCCTATTTGGCTTCATCCCTTATCTAAAATACATGCTAAACCTTTACATCCAGCTTTCTGGTGCGGGGATAACATCTCGAGAACTGCATGATATTTAAATATATAAGTCTAGGACGCACCAGCAGCTACCCTCAGCTCGCTCATAATTAGGGGTAAATGTAGATTTAATGTGCTATCAAAAGCGTGTGTGTAGTCAGAGTTCAGATAATAATTGTAAGCAAAGGTTCGTTCGTTCGCGTATTCGCAAATACAATCTCACTGGCATTCTTGGAGGAGGCAGGCGAAGTGGTGGCGCTGCTTTCCGCGATTTAGAATCGAATTTAACTAGAATTAACCCCAGAATTAGGGTACTACCTACAACTATTAACTTTAACAGTGATTATTCGATTGTGTAAACAGTTTTCGGTTACTACGGTTAGATTTGCTTATAGAGAGGGTGGTGTTATGACATTTTAGTGGAAGTAATTATAAATTATCTACGAACGTAGGCACTAGAATCATAATCTCCGCTCTTACGGAATTTATGTGTATAACATAAAAGGAGTTATGTGCAAAAGTTTTTTTCTGTCTCACTGAATTAGTTAAAAACTTTTGCATGCATAATAAACTCTATTCAAATGCTAAGTTCTTCCATAAAAATGGATCTTAAAGCTTACTGAAGGTATAATATCAAAGAGTGTAAATGATTTCCTGCTTCGTTGTCCTGCTCCTGACTCTACTGCTAATCTTGGAGCTTTCGACCGATCAAAGTGTGTCTTGACACGAAATTAATTGGATCGCGTCGGTCGGTGGAATGAGCCGCATGCCATATGTGAAAGACTACTACCCCTCGGTTTCGTCTCTCTGTCCTATATCGCCAAGTGGTGCCCTCGCGCTGTCACGGGACCTCTGGATCGGAGAAGAAACGAAGAGGGCTATGCCGCCCCATGTTTACAAGTATTATCTAGCCAGGACTCGCTGCTACAGGAGGGAGAGCATTAGGGTAAGATATTCTTTTTGTACGAGAACATTTCATTTCTTTGGAATTCATATAATTTTAATCCATTGATGGTCAAGTGGTGCAATTGCGAGTAGCTATTTGAATAATTTCATGTGAACATCACACATCAGTTAACTTATTGTAAGTACGGCATTGTGTTTGTATTCTCTTTTCGTTATTATACACGTAGTACATAGTTTATTCTCAGGTAATTCGAAGATATATAAATATAATTTTTTCTATTCTTAACTAGAAACTAGGATTTATTTATCGACGTTTCGAGACCAGCTTTGCCATTTCTTCAAGAGTGGTGCATTAAATTTTTGAATATGCTTGTGAAAAATGATCAATGAAACATTTTATTATAGAAATTAGAAATGAACTAGGATCAATTTAGTATTACGTGGTTTTCGAAATCAAAATTGTGTGCATTACCTGTATAACAATTGTACCTACACTTTATTACGAAAAAATAATATTCAAACCTTGAACTAATTTAAGTACTCTTCATACAGAATTGAATGTATCACTCTTGAAAAAGAGGCAAAGCTGGCCTCGAAACGTCGACAAATAAATCCTAGATCCAATATTTAATAATAACAATAGAGACAATTTTATTCAAGTACTTTCAAATTACCTAAGAATAAACTACAAGCGACATTATAGATAGATTCATGTATTCCCAATTTAATAGTGCAATAGTGAATTACAGGGCGCCACTCATTTAAATCTGAAATTGTGGAAATATTCCTGTTAGTAACGCTTTTACATCGAAAAAATCAACAAATATTCCTCGTTTAATCAACAACAAAAAAACTTGAAAGTCATTTGTTTACATTCAACATTCATTTATTACACACGTCATGAATATATTTTTTATACGTTCATCCGTGTTATACTCTACACCTCTAATTTCCAATGGACTGCATTTGTGCCCCCTTAGATAAAACTCACAGATGTTCTAAATCAGAAGCTGTGTCAATTTGGCGCAATGCCAACGCCGTTATTTTCGACGTTGAGTGCACCCTAGTCCAAGAAAAACCACTGCATGAATTGGCAAAATTTTGCGGCAAATTGGACCAAGTCTTGGAATGCACTGAAAAATTACTGTATAAGCCCGGCGAAGAAACTAAAAAAGTATCTTATAAAGACGCTATTCAAAACACCGCCGACATCATAAGGCCATCTGTTAGCGAAATTGAAAAGTTCAACGTCAGTCATTCGCTCAATTACAGTCCCAACGTTAAGCTTCTGATTCGATCTTTGCAATCCAAAACAATCGACATTTTCTTAGTTTCTAGCGGCTTTAAGTGCCTAGTTATGCCCCTGGCCGACGATTTGAAAATCCCGCGCAAACATGTTTTTGCACCGAAGTTGACGTTTTATTATGAAGGAGCATACGCCGGATTTCAAGACAGTCCCCTACTGAGAAACACTGGAAAAGCAATTATTGCAAATTTTTTGAAAGAAAATTTCAAGTATAAATATCTGGTAAATATAGGTGATGGTTTTACAGATTTAAGGGCGAGTCCACCCAGCGACCTTTGTATAGGATACGGGGGTAACGTTTTCTTGCCGGAAGTTCAAAAAAGGGCCGCCTGGTATATCAAGGATTTTCAAGAACTGATCGAATATATCAATTAATTATTATTATTGTATCTAACATCCTTGACTACCGTATGAAACAAACACGTAACAAATTTGACAGCAATAGCGTTTTTGTCAACTTGTAATTTTTTAAATCTTATTGTTTATTTTTTTATTTGATCTTGTACTTTTGCGAGTTTGGTCATGCATGTGTCCATCACAATTTCTAAAAAATGTTGCAATGTTGCAAACAAACAATATCGTCCGTCGGAATCGCCAAAGCAAATATGGCGTCGCGCAGATGCAGTAATTTTTGACGTGGACTTAACGTTGGTCCAAGGATTACCCATGTATGAGCTAGCAAAATTTTGCGGTAAAGAAGAAGCTGTTCAGGAAATGATTTCAAAGGCTTTGGACAAAAATTATACTTTCAAGGAAACTCTTTATGAGACAGTGGAACTTATTCAGCCATCTAGATCCCAAATCGAGAGTTTTAACAATTGCCGCTACTTAAGCTTGAGTCCTAATGTGAAAAAATTGGTTTGTTTGCTTCAAAGCAAAAAAGTGCCCGTTTACTTAATTTCTGGAAGTTTCAAATGTCTCGTGAGACCATTTGCTCAGGAATTAAAAATTCCAGAGTGTAACGTTTTCGCGAATTCTCTTATGTTTTATTACGAAGGGACTTATGCTGGTTATAAGGAAGATGAATTCAGCGCGGAGGGAAAGAGCAAGGCTGCATTAGCAGAAATGTTGAAACAGAAATTTAGATATAAGAATCTTGTGAATATTGGGGACGGATACACAGATTTAACAGCTTGTCCGCCTTCTGATGCCTTTATTGGTTATGGAGGAAACATTGTTAGAGATGTTGTTAAGAGTCAGGCTATGTGGTACGTCATGGATTTTCAAGAACTGATTGACAGTATGTAACATGGGAGTTATTCCTAAAGTACATTTTTTTTATAAAACAGCAAATTTATGTACATAAAATTGTTGGTATACACTCACTGAGACTGTACGGACGTAATGTATTCTGAATGTGTGTGGCAGATTGGGAGCTGTTCATGTAAAGTTTTGACTTAAATTAGATCGTTAATTTCTCTCCGAGTAATAAGCGCTAGATTAATGTAATCTTGCCTTGATGTCGGAGCTTGGATGTAATTCTGCACCACGAACTGTATTTGAATCGCTCACTGCTCCACTGTCCTAGTTAGGTACGCCCCATATATTGCCAAGATCAGGAATTACATGCGTCAGTTTTAAACTGATATGAATAAATAACCAAGTTTCTCGCGGAGAAATTCTAAACTAAAGCGAAGAAACTATTTGTTTCTAACTTTACCTAATTTTTTCGGCTCCTGCAGAATTGAAATTCAATTGTAAAAATTTGTGGTATGTAAATGAAAATTTAACTCCAAATATTTAGTGAAAAAATGTTAATATGTAGTTTATATTCTACTACTAACAGTCGTATCCGTTCTTCGAATAGATTAGATGTAGATAAGAATTATAAAGGGGTTTAGAAGATGAAATAGGCCTAAATAGACTAAAAGAATTAGTTAAAAGAAGAATATTTCTTGTTGAAAGAATTTATTTTTACGCACGACGCGTTTCGGTCTAATCTTCGACCATCGACCCGGGATTTATAGTGCAGTATGTCCCGTGTGCCAAGTCATATACTATGGAGAAACAGGAAGATCTATCAAGATAAGAGCCAGAGAACACATCCGGGATCTCACAAATTTTGAAATTGGACGCCACACTCTGTTCACCGGTCATTGTTTTACCTTGGAAGACTTCACCCTCCTAGAAGAAGAACCAAACATCAAAAAAAGAAAACTTAAAGAATACATATTTATTAAATCAATAATGAACAGCGACCCAACCTTATGCTTGAATCGCCAATTGGATCTGAATTATGAACCTCTAGTGAACCTATTATAGTGATCATCATCGTCCTTTGATATTATTTTAGTTTGTCTGTTTGTCTTACCGTTAGTCATTTACTTTATGTTTAATGTTGTCTCATCGGAGTGAAGTGCTATATCGTTGCGGATGCTATATTCACACAACATCGGGTTACTTACTTTTTCACATTGCTCTACAGCTGTTTTCGGATTGTGTTCGCTTCGTTGTAGCTTGCTCACATCCTGATTGAGTAATACAAATGAGATATTTCTTGACAAATTTATGTGCCTTGCTGTTATGTACCAAATTACATCTCGTTTACCATCATCGCTACTAAGCAACTTATTATGTATATAGATTAGACGTCAGGTTAGTGTTAGAAAAGAATTTTATCTCTCTTCATTCAGTTATATAGCATCATAACCTATTCACTATGTACAAGCACATGTTAGATGCATCTTATTGTTGCTGTTTCTTATTTTGGTTGTTGGTCTCATGCATTGTTCTTTAGCAGCATTTGTCTTTTGCAGCATCTGTCGATGGTCAAAGATTAGACCGAAACGCGTCGTGCGTAAAAAATAAATTCTTTCAACAAGAAATATTCTTCTTTTAACTAATATAATCTTGTTGGGGCTTTCCTCCTAATATAAAAGAATTAGTTAAGGTAGAGGAATCGAAATTATTACAGAACGAAAATTGAATTCTAGTAAAGACCCAGGGTGTTCTTATTTTCTTTTATATTTACCTAGTACTTTTCCCTCTTCACTGCCGTACCTTTCTTATTAAAAATAAATTTTTGCAAAATATTATATCTTAAACTTACTTTATATTAATTCTTTCTCTATCTATTCTTTTCAAAATTTCATTGTAATGGTAGTAAAAATGTATGAAACCATTGATTACAAGATCGTATTTGAGGAAAATAACCGCAATATTTATTTTGTTTTATTTTGGGAAAACATCTTTCCTTAAAAAATATGCTGTGAGGAAAAGTCTTTAGCGAACGTTTTGAAATCAAAACTACATACGAATAAATATCTACTTACAAAATCTGGTTAAGTTGTTTTTGCGGTTTTGTATTTTTGAGAAATGAGTCGTTTTTAAATTTTTAGTATATGGTATATATAGATTTAGATGCAAATTAAAGACATTATATTAATGTAGGTACGCATTTATCTCGAGAAAAATTAAAACCCACTTTAGTATAATAAATAGTATTATAATCGCTCTATGCATTTATACAATCCGCTAATACTGGAAAATTGCTTCGAAAAGTTTTTAAAAGGCAATTTAACTTCTTTTTGCAAGGGGTATATTAATAATGTCATATTGAATTTATTCATGTCGAGTTTCGAAGTTTCTGGAAGCTCGCTCAAAAGGAAATTGACGTTCATCACGCTTGTGTAACGTATAATGTATACATTCCGATAGACTAATTTTCGGTGAACGTTAGCGTGCGCCCAAATTTTTAATTTACAAAACTTTGCTTACATAAATGCGTCGTGGCGTTGCGTTGGGAATAATTTCCTTGATAACAATTTCAAATTTATTTGGAGGTTTGCGGCTCTAGCACAATCTATCACGTCGAGGGCAATAAACGTCACTGGCGGAGCGAAATTTGTTAGCAATACCATTTTAGCGCATAAAATTTTAACAACGTAAAACCGTCGCTTATTTACTTATTTATTTTACAAAACGCGAGCTCGTAGATAAATTACGGTCGCGCGATGTATTATTAAATCCCATTATATTGCAATACCAGCATCTTTGGGGTCCTCAAATCTTTGTCTCAAGAGCATGCAAGAGGACGCAAAACTTGCAACTTCAAAGTCGGTGGCCCGCATCGATTTAACCAAAGGCAAAATCTAACACAAAATAATTACGGTTCTACCAGTACGTTTACAACACGTTTTAACAATGTTATCAGGCGACAGTGCATATTGTTTAACGTCAAGTGCTTTAGGTTTTTTGTTTTACAGATGCAATGAGCATGTGTCTCTACTCAGAGTAATGACATAATACTCTGTGTGAAAGCAAAATTATGAATCCAATTTTTCCCTATGTTTTCTGTGATGTATATGCACGAGCTACATTTCAGTTTTTGTGACGGTGTACTGTACAATGCAAATGAATTAATTTTACATTCTTTCTCACTTTTTGTTACATTAAATTTCAAATAAGCTTACATGTAGAGGATAGTTAGGTAGTAGCTATTTGAATGCTTATTATAATACAGGGTGTGCCAGTACGCGGTATTATCTCGAATACTCTCGCAGCAGTCACAAATTTCCAGTAAATACGAATAGGGATTACTTAATGTTGCGAAAAAGGAGTGCCTTTTTCCCATCCTGCAAGGCACCTTCCTGGTATGGCGCGGCGTTCTCTTTACGGGCCAAATAAGCGTGAGACGTTATTACAAAGATTCTGTAAACGGATGTAAAGGATTCCTGTTTCATATGCAAAATATTTCAAGCACTGAAAGTAATCCCCGACTTCCTTTCCCAGAGGAAAGCTATTTAAAGATAATCTTCCTTACATTTTCTGTGGGAACTACATATGCAGCATTCCTTACTTTCGGAATGAGGATCGAGTATTTTTCTTTATGTTGTGTTTAAACTGGATCCAGGAGTGTTGAGCTCGGCCCTATTAAGGTATGTGCCATTCTCATTTCACGGAGAGATGTGATATTTTCCTTAACAGTTCTGCAAGGGGGCGTATGAATTTGAATCAATATTCCGCTATGATGCTAACTTGGAAGCAATGTTCATTATGCGGCTGGAGGAACAAAGATTGGAAATATTTCGGGAAAATACAGAAATAGAATGGGAAACAAAAAGGAACTGTGAAATTAATCAATGAGTTCAGCAGAACGAAAACAACAAAGAGTGAAGTGGAGAGTGTTCAAAGCGATATACTGAACAATGCGTTAACGGCTTTTTTGTTTGAGCGTTCTTGCTCCCTACCACGATCGCAGCCGAAGCTGCAATATTGCGAAAGAATCTGCCAGTAATTTTGAAAAATATCTTGTAAATAAAAAGTGTTTTTAGTTTACATCATCTGAAGATGTGTCGAGACGGAAAACAGCTATGAAGAAATTGTATAAAAATTTGAAGACACAGGATTTAGATTAACTATTTACTTCCAAATAAAAATTTTTACTAGAGTACAATTGAACAATTAATAAAAGAATTCACTTCTAAAAATTTACATACTTCCATGCACGTGAGCAAAACTTTACTCGAATATTAAAAAATAAAATCGTTATTTGAAAGATTTAATTTTTCTATGCGGTGTCAAGGGTGTATCTACCATTAATTTTGTGTGTCTATGTAGTAAATAGTGCGGAATGGGTTCGTTTTGCAGCAGTGAAAATAAGAGGCGTTTCGGAGGCACAACTGCGAAGTAACGAAATATAATATTAAAGACTCGCATTTATCCAGGTCGTCCTGAAAGCGACCGCGGCAGCTTATGCAGTGAGCAGTGAGTGGGTCAGTGAGATCAATCCTGAGCCAGTAGCTCGCTCAACTCTGCTCCGCTCAGCTCAGTTTGGCTCAGGCACCTTCGATCTTCTTTATATTTCCCACAGCGGCAATCGATAGGGCGATTGCGCCGCCACAGGCAATGTCACAGCATTAATAACTTTCGCCCCATTGATATGATTTATACACCATCGTGAATATTCGAGCACGCATACACTTCGGCCGACTCTAACTTACCCAATTATTGTTACGAGCCTCGTCTCGTGACTTAAGAACCACTTTGCACCCTTTGCGTTTCAGGTTGAATTTTAAGATGGAAAATCTTTGCCGCGTTTCATAGTGGTCTACTTATATTTTTTGGGAATGCAAAATTTGCCTCCTTGGGATTCCTTCGTTTTTCTGAAGGGTCCTTGTTGTCTCTTTGTGAAATATCAGGTATTGCGATGTTTTTGTGACTTATACTCGTTTAGTTGGAGGGCATATAATGAGAATAATTGAGGAGGCCTTCATTGGTAATTTTTCTCGAAAGTTTTTGTTGTTCTGAGACAAATTTGAAATCGATTTTAAGCGGATTGTGTTTCAATTAATCGCAAACGTACCTCGTAAGAAAATAATTAGAAAATCGTTGTATTGGATTAGAACGATTATTAAAGTAGAAAGTATGTGTAACTCATTTTGGTTATAAAATGTGGTTTGTTAATTAAGTAATTAAACTTTAATTAAGAGAATTGCATATGGGTAGTTTTGAAAGATTTGGAGGAAAGAAAACAGCGGGGTGAGAGAATTTACCCCATTTCTTGAATGAAAAAGAGGAAAGGTCTCCCTTATCCCCTCGCCAATCTAAATGTTAAAAGACATCTTCACATTTAAAACAAATTCGTTAGCAATTCTACGTGAGTGTATACTTAAAACATTTTCATCTCGTTAATTAAAAAATTACCGAGTCACGGTCGGGCAGACGGAGTGGGCCGAGTCAGGTCGACCTCAACTCAGCTCAGCTGTTGGAAGCGCACACCTGCTGAAAGAAAAGTGCAAATGAAAGAAGAAGAAGCCGGGGCAATTATGTCGAGGCTGTGTGCGGCGGTGGCCGCGGCCGTCGCCGTCGCCAAGCAACCCGAGAGCAAAAGGGAGAGAGAGAGAGAGAGGGAGAGAAGGAAGGCAGTGCCGCCGCCGCCGCCGCCACCGCCACCGCCAGCCGGTGCTGCTGCGCCGTCCCATCGCATCTTGCGTACTACGCGCCGTCCTCCACAGTGCGCCTCAATGCCAGTGTGCTACAGTGCGCTGCCGCCGACGAGCCGCCTCCTGAACTGCGAGCTTAACGCCAACCGTTCATTCGGCAATGGACCTCACACTCCATGACGAACAAATGAGTTAACCCTACTCTGGCACGCTCGGGGTATCAATCTTTGATAAACCAAAAGCAGCAACATCCTGGCCAGAAGGTCCGCTCGACCGCATTCCAGCCGGTAGAATGTGTAGTGAGTTGTGATTGTGACATATTCCCGGATTCGAATTCGAAGTGCTGTGCCATTCAAAGTGCTTGTCTTGAGCTGGATCCGTACGGGGCCGGCGGATGGGCCCCTCAGCCGCACTCTCACCTCGGAGCGGCTGGCGGGCCACCCCCCCACCCCCATTGGTACAGCGATAGACCGGGAAGATCCTCGGACCCTGTCACCCCAGTTGGAGGACCTTTCAGGACTCTAGTGGATAGTCCTTTTCACGCCAGTTGCCCCGTTCACAGCCCCTTCAGGTTCAGATATGTCAACGGGGGCCCCCCTGATTTCTACCCCCCACACCACCCACAGGTAGACACTACACCCTCTTTACGTTCTCTTCCCCAACATTCATTAATTAGTTTCTCGCAACTACTACGACTACCAAATAAATAATACACACTTCAACGTGCATTAAATATATACCTTTAACAATAATAATAATGATAAATTAAGTATGTACCAACTACTAGGCCCAACTTTAAGTTTAAGCATACAGAGGTACCTGCTGAAAAGTAAATATTTAGTGCCCCTGAACTAAATAGTAGTTCGAAAGGAACAAACCCTTTGATGTAAACGGTCTTTCAAAAGTAAATAGTCCTTCAGAAGTAAATAATCCTTTCGAAGTAAATAGCATTTAGGAACTAAATACTAGTTACAGGAAGTTCTACATATCTTCGTTAATAAACAATTCGCAGAGTATCCATTACCGTTTTGAGTTACGTGAAATCTTTCTTCGTTCATTCATCCCGTGCGTTCGAAAGCAATGCCAAGGTTAAGTTATGTAGTAACAAGTGTCTGAACGAAGGATTTTAACACGCCGCGCCGCCGCTACCTCACGCAGTCTCCATCGCCAATCTCCGTCCGCCACACCGTCTTCTTTCTACAAATGAAATGTGTACAGGGTGTCTGAATTTACTGCACCATTCTCCCTTGTTGAAAATACAGTAATACTTCACTTATTACAACTTCGAGCAGTCCAGGATTCATTTAGGCCGGTTTGGAAGTTCTAATTTATTTTTAAGTTCCTCTTTATATGTATATCGGGGAGAATACCCGGATTTCGGCACCCTTAAGAGCATTTTTCACGATTTTCAGCCAATTTAAAGTTGAATAGGAGCTAATTTGTTACAATTCAGATAATATTTTGTCAGAATATCCACTTTTTAATTGTATCGTACAAACTATGATATTTAATCATATGTTTCTAATTTAAGTGAAAAAGTGTTCAAATACTGCATGTACCAGATTTCGGCACAGGTTTCTCCAGTTGTCGGCACTCTTCTCCCCCTATTTTCGGCACCATAGAATACATATAAGTACCTACCAACCTACGTCGATTAAACATTGATAATAAGTAGGGAAAACCCAATAAAAGCAAGGAAACTAACAAAACAATTATTAAAAACTAGGTATACTTTGTTTATTTAACTTTTAACTATCACTGTTTAACAAAATGTTACTAATTAGAACGAATTTAATTTGTAAAATAATAAAAAATCATACATTAAAAAACTTGAAATGTTTTGTAGGATTTTTGAACATTAACAGAAGTCTTAAACTTTCAGTTAATTTTTTGTTCTATTGGTATTTCAGTTGTTTTTTTTCCATGTTTTTTTTTGCAGTCTTATTTAACTCGCGTATTTTCTTCCTTTCATTTTCTTCTTCTTTTCGTTTTTTTCATCAATGATTTCTCGCCAACGTTTGCTTGATATGACATAAGGCATCCTTTCTGTCGATCGTTTTCCTTTCCTCTTTGGACTTGCAGGCCAATGCAATACGTCTTTTAACGCTTGTGAATTTCCTGTTCTTGGGATACATGCGGTACTTGCTCGAAACTGTCATGTTTAGCATTGTCACTGATTCTCATAGGTTCGTCAACTAGTGCACGAGGCGGTAATTCTGTTTGATTGATTCGTGAATGCGGTGCAGAAAATTCTTGCTCAAAATTCTCTTCTTCACCATCTGCCATAATTCGGGCGACCAAAGAAATCATAAATTTCTTTTGCTAGACGTTCAAATAAGTTGCAATTCTTTTTAACATCAGGAGGGCCGTCATTAATCAACATTTTCATTATCTCTGGTCCTGCCAAGCTCCGAATTTTTTTGAAATCTAGCGTCTTGGGAATCGGCGAACCATCTTCTTCGTTGTTCTCTTCCATGTTTCTATTTGAATGCCCCAAACATTTGCTGAAGTCGATCGCAAAAGAATTCCATGGATGAAGACCACAAGCTTTGATTCCGTTTTGTAGGATATCAGGCCCTAAATGTTCATTTAAGACTCTCCATTAAAGATGCGGGCAGGATCTTCAAGGATATCGAAAACGCCTTCTTCTTTAAGATGGTCTTCGATGTTATTAAACCATTTTCTTATGTCCAAAGCACTAACGTTGGGACTAGCCGATGTTATGGCCTCAGGTGTCCTAAAGGTAACTTCTGGATTTCTGTTTAGAAATCCTCTAAGCCAGGATTTACCTGGCCTTCCGTTAGTGAAAGGTGTTTTTTTACTTGAAGATCTAAAAAATCCTCTACACTCTTGAGGAGATCGAGGTGACGTTTTGGAAACCCCTTTCGTCCGCTCTCCAAGATCCAGTGGACGAGAAGTTTCTCTTCTTCCTCAGAAAGAATGGATGATGGTCCTGTTCTTGGTTTTACAAACCGACCACAAATGCGGTATTGGATAGTCTGCCTCGGAATACCGTAGAGCTGGCTGGCCTCTTTTTTTGTTAAGG